>JASAND010003691.1:0-78754 GCA_030248195.1 Trissonchulus latispiculum
CAAATCTCAATCTCCTTTTAAATTTTTAAGTTCAAAATCCTCAAAGTAAAACCTCAACTGCTAGTAATTATGGTAAATCTAAACCAAAATTTCTTTATTTCTGGAGTGTAGAAAGAAAAATCTTGCGCTTCTAATCACAATTCTGACTTCCTGAAAATATATATACTAAAAGCAAATTATACAAGATTACACATACATGGAAATTAGTTACTCTACTTCTTTCAGAACCAAAATATCATCAACTAAATTATACAAACCATAGTTCCCAGTCAGGTCACAATTCCCAATTCTCCTTCTAGGGCGCTCGCATTTGAGCCAATTCGTCCCAACGATTTCTGAAAAATGTCCCAGGGATCTTTTAAGTTTTTCGACTTTTTGAAAATTTCTCGGGTAAACCAAATTGCCAGCTGGGCCTCCTGGATGGTCAGATTGGCGCTAATTTATAATTTTCGATTTTTCCGCGCTACAAACCCCAAAATTTTCTCCTGCATAATCAAACTTCTATAAGCCAATTGGCTTAACCCTGCCACCCATATGCCCTCCGGGGTGGCTACCTTTTTTAGAAGTTGGCACACTTTTTGCCAGAAACTCGAAACTCGGGGACAAAGCACAAACAAGTGGATTACATTTTCGACTACCTCAATGTTATTTTGAAGGCAGAAATCACAAAATTCGTTATTTCTTCTATCAATTTGATTCTTTCGCTTGTTCGTCATTAATACGTTATGCACCAATTTTAGATGAACATCTAAGGCTATACTTTGACCAAATTTAGTTTTCATTGCTGACCAGATATATTCCCAATCATTTGGGTTTATAGCTGGAAATTTTTCGAGCCATTTTTTTTGCATTTTATCTCGCTTTTTCAAGAATTTTTTGCAGACTAAAAATTCGTAAATTTGCTTCAATTTTGCGTCCTTGAAGCTGTAAGCTTTGTTTCCAAAGCTTACAGAATCAGGACTAAAGTGAGGCTCAAGTTGGATTTCAGCTTGCCGTAATTCTTTATAGAATTTTGGAGCTTGTGTGCGATTGGCAGCGGCTTGGGATTTACCTTTGACCATTTCGTAGAAATAGTCAAAGGTTAAATGCCAAGCCTGGTTGCTGCCCAAACGCCTTCTTATTAAGATTGAAAATCTTTGTGCTAGAATTTTTAGCTCTATTTTAGGAAGTCCTATTCCTCCTTTTGTTTTTGGAAGAACAGCACAATCTGTGCTAATTAAATTTTGAGGAATTGGATGCCAAATATACTTTGCTATTAATTCCATCATTCTATTTATTTTTCCACTTTCTGGTGACACGAACCAGGTCGTATACCAGAGAGTGGATAGAAAATAAGTCATTAAGCCGTTAACTTTCCCATATGCTGAAATTCGATCTGGAGGTGTACTTTCTTGTAAATTTAAGATAACTTTGTTAAACATTTCTACAGTTTTCGGATTTTCTAGTCCATTTGAGCTAACGAAAACTCCAAAAACTTTGACTTCTTTTTTGAGATATTCCTGGTATTCTGCAGGCACATTAGCCTTAGAGTAGCCATTATACAAAAGAACTTGCGTCTTTTCGACTTTAAGTTTGCCTCCAGAAACTTCCTCAAAAGTCTCATACAATTTGAATATTTCGTTAACTGAGTTAAAATCTCGAGCTGTGAAACTCGTATCGTCAGCATATGCGAAAACTTTCTCCTCGCGCCCTAAAATTGAGATTCCTCGAATTAAATTTGATTTTCTGACAAAATTTAAAAAAGTTTCATTGCATAGAACGTAAAGCAACGGTGAAAGAGGGCATCCCTGTCGGATCCCTCGACCCAATTTAAAGGGTATCGAAAGATACCCATTCACCAAAATCGAACTTTGAACTTGATTTTCATGGTAAATTATGTCTATCCAAGCTCTAAAGTTTGGTCCAAACCCAAATTGCTTGAGTGGCAATTTAAGAAATTCCCACTCGACTTCAAAGGCTGACATTTGGTCAACTGAGAGAAAAATACAAGGTTTTTCCTTATATTTTGCGTAGTCGAGTATCCCTGTTAAGCTCAGAATTCCATCCCTGATATCTCTCCCAGGGACCGCGCAGGTTTGGTTATTTCTAACCAAACACGCCATTACCTGAGAGAGCCTATTAGTCAAAATTTTCGCTAGAATTTTGTAATCTACATTTAGCATACTCAAAGGGCGCCAGTTTTTCCGGTCCGCCCTGTCACCTTTTCCTTTATATAACAGCGAAATTATATGCCCATATACATATCTTTTGGAAGTTTTCCGTTTTTAAAACTTTGGTTGTAGACTCGGGCCAAAAAGGGGGCGCAAATTTCCAAATGAGACAGATAGAATTCAATTGCAAGCCCGTCTTTTCCGGGGACTTTACCAGTAGCAAACTGCTTGATTGCAGTTTCTACTTCCTCAACCGAAATTTCTCTTTCTAAAGATGAAATCGAAATGCTCGGAACTTTCGCATCTGTGGCCTCTAAAAATTTCTTCGCTTTGTCGGAATCTATGCCACAACTTGAAAATAGTTTGGCATACTGAGTTCTCATTTCTCCCAAAATATTGTTATTTCCTGTCACAATTTCACCATTTTCTGCCTTTAACGAGTAGAAATAACGCTTTTCTCCTTCTATTTTTTCAATTTTCTTTGCACTCAAGACTGAATATTGTCAAAAAGTTCATCTCTTTTCTGAGCACGACCCAAAATTTTTTCAATTTCTTGGAGCTCAATTTTGCGCATTTTGTGCTCAAGAATTGCTTTTCGCTCCTCATTACCGGATTGTTGAGCAACAGACAGTTCTTGCTGTAAAATTAAATTTTCTTCTTTCTTCCTTTGAGCCATTAATTTTCCATGAAATTTGAACAGACTTCGCATAATTTCTTTATGATTTTTCCATTCCAGCAAAATTTCTGAGTTTGGCGAATTTTCAACTTTTAGCTGAGCTTCAAAATTTTGTTCCATAAAGTCTAGCATAAAAGCGGGTTCTGAAAAACAATCTCTGGGCATTTTCCAGTAACCACGCCCTCTTGGCTGGCAGAAAAGTGAATCTGAAATAGAACATTCTATACCTTTATGGTCCGAGAAAGTCGTATGGAAATAGCTAGTTTGCATAAAACTTGCCGAATGCCTATTTAAGGTGTAGATTCGGTCTAGTCTGCTGGCACAATCATAATTTCTGCTATGATGACTAAATTCTTTTCTTGTGCCAAACTTCTGTCTAAAAACATCAACAAAGTCAAAATCTTGTTCAATTTTTAAAAATTGAAGTTTACCCGCTGTCGCATGTTGAAGAGCCGAATAAGTATTCGAGCTTGAGCTTCTGTCTAGGTTCGGATCTGAAACAAAGTTAAAATCACCACCTAAAATCATTGAGTGATGATTTTTGCTTCTTTGAGCAATAATTTCATTTAAGTTTTTAAAGAAGTTTGGTCGTTTTTGAGCATCAGTAGGTGCATAAATATTAATTAATAGAATTTTGTGATTTCCAACGTTTAGACTCAATAATACCAAACGCCCACTTTGTTCAAAGATTAAGTTACAAATTCCTGCGATTCTATGACTAATCAAAATACAAACTCCACCTCCCTGACCAGTATAATACGAATGGAAACTCTTAGATTTAGGTCTAAAAATTTGTTCAAAGTAAGTATTTTTGAAATTAAAATTTGTTTCTTGGACGAAAACGATGTCCGTAGAGTTCGTTAGTTGAAACAAATTGTCAACTTTAGAGTGCCGTTTAAGCCCATCCGCATTTATACTGATCAAGGAAAGCGGAGCCATTTGTCATAGCACCACAGACCATGAACAGAGGGGGGTCTACTTGATTCGCTTCTCATCCGTGCCATTTCCAGATCCTTCCAAGGGGCGCTTCTGGACCTTCGGCGGTGCTGCTCCAGCTCTTCCCGGATCTCCGGGATTCGAAGCAGCTTGATCCGCAGCATGGTGAGCATATCACCTAGCACGTTTCGCCCCGTCCATACGGTTGGGTCGAGGCCCGAGGGTCGTTGATGCCGAACCCACAACTCCAGAAATGGCCGTGGGGGCTGGCTTCCACCAGTCGTTGGCCGTCTGTGATGAGGAGGGCCCGCCGGACGTCCGGGTTTTGGTCGAACTTTGCCTTCAACCCGTCCCACATCGCCGCATACTTCTCAAACTCCTCCCAATGTTTCACCTTGTCCGCTTTCCCGGGATCCGTTCCCCCACAGCCTTAACCTCCCCAGGTTCCACCAAATCGAGAATCTTGGCCGCAGTGTCCTTTTTGTCCAGGGCGAGGGCCTTCCGCCAAAAAAAATGGTGCTCGTTGGTCCGGAACCTGAAACCGTCTAGTACGAAGGGGGAGAAGTGATGATTACTGTAGGGGTATTTCCGGGTGAAAAAGGGAATAACCTTATTCCCATAGTCCCTCATAAATTTGTTGTGTTTGGCCTGCATGAGCCTGTCCCAGGTCAGGGGCTGGTCCGCTTGTAGGGTCAGGTCCACCAGGGAGGTAGACCCGGCTCCCGCATCCTGATCCATCGACTCGTCTTCCTCCGCCGTTTCATACCCTTCGACCACCACTCCGCCTCTCTTCTTAGCCTCCGCCGACCCGAGAGAGACCAATCCGTCCCCTGCGTTCTGGGCGGCCTCGCCCTGGGCGACCGAGGGCTCTCCTTCCGTGGGTTGGGCCTGTTGGGTTTCCCACCTCCGAGGAGCATAGGAAAAGTTCCGCCTGGGCTGGTCCCGGGGAATAGCCGGTTCATTGGGGCACTCCTTCTTGAAGTGGCCCGGGAAGAAGCAATGGTTACACCACACTCCCCAACCCGGGTACCACACCTGGACCCGCATCCGATAATCGGCACCTTGGGGGGTATACGCCGCATACCCGGGTATGACCTGGTTCACCCCCACTTTGACCAGCACTGATCGGCCCCCGTCGCGAATGGCCGTTCGTCTCCCGTCCGCCGCCCGGTAGTAGGTCCATCTAAAAGACGAGACTCTCTCCAAGCCGAGAGAGCCCAGCCACCTAGACAAATGTTCATCAGAGTCACTAATAGGAATGTTATATAGATAGATTGACTGCATCCGATGGTTGAGCCGATCTTCCTCCCGGGGCTTTTCCAGATTTACCAAAATGTTACCCAATTTGACCCCATCGTTCAAAATCCTGTCCCTTAGTCCCTTCCCACCATATATCAGCTTCAAATGAAATTTACCGGCACGTCTTACGAATTCAGGCATCACATTAGCATCATTGGATTCGTCCAGCATCTGAACCAACCTCTGAGTGGAATCATTGACCAGCTCATCGGGAATCGTCAGGTATCCGGTCCGCTGAAGCAGCTCTCGTCTGGAATTCTCCAAGGCATCGGCGGATTGACTGACCTGGTTCTGTTCATCGGCTTCTTCGGTGGCAGTTCCATCGACATCGTCCAGTCTGGGTTGTCCAGTATCAGGAGATTGAGAGTGAGCCATAATGGCCCACTTTCAGACCAAGTCCAAAAGGCAATAAAGTAAGGCAAATAAGCAGAACAGAGGGATAAATCAACGAATAATTAAACAACAATACCGGTCAATGCAAGCAATGAGATTGTCCCAGCCATGGCAAGCAATAATGTTGCTGCCACTTCATGTTGAAATTTGTCTAATCTTAGCTGTCAGCTGCAACATAAATGAGTAAGGTTTCATCACTTAAGGAGAGGTTGAATCGTTGTATAAGTACTTTACAACACACCTTAGCTTTGTTCACTAATTTCTACTGCGTACGTCGTATGGGAAGCCCTCGTGCGTGGCACTCGTGCGCTTCGCGCACTCGTGCCTCACACTCGGAGCTTCCCACACGGCGTGCGTATAAATCAGTGAATGCACGCTAAGGTGTGCTATAAAGTATACTTATACAACTCACTGGTTTCGGTAATGGGGGGTGAGAGGGAGGGGTTTGGGGGGGGTATGGGGATGCGCCATGCGGTGTCCTGCATAGCGCAGCAGCATGTGCAGCTAAGCTTCAACCTAGACAGCTCAGCTGCACACCAAAAACTGGCCTCCCAGCTGCGGCAAATTTACTGCCAGATGATCTTCAAAATTGCTTGTACTTATGTTCTCAGCTGCAGCATGAGAGAATCAAGTTGCGTAGTTATTTCTTAGCTGTGCATAGTGCCAATAGGCACACCGTTGTCTTACGCATCGTGACTGTGAGTCTTGCAATCGATATTTGTCTCAATGTCACTGTCGTACTTTATTACTAATGCTCCCTCAGACCCAAAGAAAATGCCAGTAGACATTTAGAGGCTTGCGAATTGCTGAGAACGGTGATAAATTTTGTCTGTATGTATGTAGAAGTGATATTGGCTTTACAGACAAGAAAAATCTGATTTGTCTGAATATTCGTTTCAGTCTAGCTGGAATTGAACGTCAAATTTAATCTTCTTACGTTTGAAGCCAAAACTCCAGTTTGACTGAACTGAACTGAATTGAGACGTCAAATACTACTTGTAATTTTCTGCAAGCTGTTAAAGCACAGAATTGTTCCTCTTGCTGCTTTATACTGGTCGTTTGTGAAAACAGAGTTAAATCACGTTCCTGTATCACAGAATTTATGAGACACGTCATACTGTATGTCCAGTTTAGTACATAATGAACATGTTTACGTTGCCAGTTTCAGCTTAATCAATCAATCAAACATGAATCTGACTATACGCTGCTGTTTCTTCAAAACAAGATTGTTGGCGTTCAAGTAGAAACCATCAGAGATTTTCAAGACATCGAAGAGTTCATTGGGCTTCTTGGCGGCCAATTAGGACTGTGGTTGGGATGTAGCATTATCAGCTTACTACAGGTTCTGGTTTGGTGTAGTGAAACTGCATTGTCAAAGCTGATACACAAATTGATGCTGACGAAGAAGCCGATTCAACCAACCAATAATGACAACGGCTGCGATCTTCCGCCGTAGTCTCATCATTTTTAAAATCACATGAAAGGTTGAAATCGTTATCGAATGATTTGAAGAAAAGTGTCCAGGGCGGGATCGATGTTTCTATCATGTCATGTTTCAGATATTCAGTAAAGCACCTTGCCAACGGACATAGAGACTAGTTTAATTCAGCCTTTCTGAGATTACGTGAAACGCTGATATATATGGCGGTTGATTTTAGCACAAATCTGTTAAATTGACTGTAACATGTTTCTTCTGTTGTAATTTATTTGTGGAATAATAATCCTCCCAGCCGGTGCCATACAGTAGTTTTGGTACAGCAAATATTGACTTCACCTAAACATATAGTATTCCTTTATATCAGTAGTTCTGTCTTACAGAATGTCGATTTGCTATCTGAGATTCGATGATAGCAAATTGTTTCTCAAACAAAATATATTGTAACATCATTTAAATATTCTTAACAGTTGAAATAATGTGTGTACCAGTGTATTCTTTGTATTCATTGAATCCAGCAGCAGAGAAGAGAACAAGATTAACCCATCTTATACAACACTTTTGCATTTTTATTCCGGCTGGAGCCGGAATGTATAAAAAGGGATTTGGTATCTTTTGTATTACTGAGTAATTTCTCCTATCAGAAGCCCTATCTTCAGCACAAGGCTAACTTAGGGACTTTTTTGTTTCGGTGCAATGCAATATGCAAATTAGGTTACAGACTAATATTTAAGACGTCACAAAGTCTGTCCTTTCGCAGTCTTTGACTGTCTGCAGTCCCAGTTGGCTACATATTTTTGGCACTAGTGTTGCATAGTAGCAGCACAAGGGTGAACTTATGTAGGAAGGGGAGAAACGGCTTTGAGCTAAACTGGTTTTGATTAAACTGCTCAGCTCAGCAATCATGCTTTGGGTCTAGAACCGTTCAAAATGCAAGTTTATAATCTTTCAGTTTTCAAAGAAAACATCAAACTTGTAACGGTCTTAGTGATAAATGGACTTGGCTTTGTATCTGCTTGAACAAGAATTAGTCGGATATGAAATATAACTAACTATAAAAAAATTAAAGTGAAATCGTCAAAAAGATCGTTAGCTTTTGGAGAAAAGGAGGAAGATGTGGTAGAATGCAACAGGATTTTCACAGGTCTACGTAGGAATAATGCCCCCTTTTTGGGGCCTACTTGTTACTGTGTAAAGACTGTGCATAAAAATCAGATAATGCACAGTGCAGCGTGCGTATAACTAAGTTATATGCACTGTGCACGCTAGGAGGCCTGCCGCCTAATCTTAAGTTGCTGAAGCAAACAGTTTCCTGCATGCTTCAACAGTGTGTGCAGCAGAGCTCTAACCTATACAGCTCTGCCGCACACCAAAAAATAGGCCTCCCAGCCATGGCAACAATGGGATTGCTGACACTTTACATTAAAATTTGTCTAGACATATCTGTCAGCTGCAACATAAACGAGTAAAGTTTATCAATTAAGGATAGGTTTAATCGTTGTATAAGTACTTTACAACACACCTTAGCGCTGTTCACTAATTTCTACTGCGCACGTCGCATGGGATGCCCTCGTGCGTGGCACTCGTGAGCTTCGCGCACTCGTGCCCCACGCTCGGAGCTTCCCACAGGGCGTGCGTATAAATCAGTGAATAAACGTATAAATCAGTGAATAAGTGCGTATAAACGTGTGCTATAAAGTATACTTAGCGTTTTTGGAAAATTTGAACGTTTTTTAAGAAACTAATATGGCAGCAAATAACCATGTAATTAAATCCCGTATTTTTACTAATTTAGTTGTATTAAGTTTGCCTGTTAGTTTTGTTTTTTGGATTCACTGATCTGCTGAAAGCTAACTGTTGTCTTACTCTATGCTTTCTCATCAGACTTCCCCAACCATAAAAAGCAGTAGCCATTTTGGTTGGTACAAAGTAATGCCTGGACGAACAGTGAATCGGCGACATGAGATGATTGTTAACATTATCGAAACCGATCATATTCACCACTTTTGCAAATTCTTCGTACCACCAATCGATTTTAGCCAATGGATTTCTCAGGACTCCTTCCCATTCATTGGCTACCCTCTGCAGGCCTTCTTTTGGGTCTTGCCCAACTCCTTGGTTTGTGTTACATACACCAGCCTAAACAATTAATGATACACCTCAATGTAAAGGAAACTGCTCTTATTTCAACTGTAGACGTTTCAGAAACCTAGAATGACGATAAGAAGACGTACACCGTCCACTTTGAGCGTCAATGGTGTGCACATAGGAAATTACCAACTTTTAGCAGGTTCAGATTTGTTCAAAACTTTCAAGAGTTTCACAGTTAACACTGTAAACTAAAGTGTACTACGCTTTATACTTCCAGTTATACTACAGTGTGTACCGTCCGTCTGCTTTGGGGTTCTGTGGCCAAGTCCATTCTCTAACGGCTTTCGTCAGTAGGTACACACTAGAGATGAGGACGAGCCGGGATTTTCCGGCTGGGCTCGGCTCGGCTCGGGAGAAAATGTGTTCGGCTCGGCTCGGCTCCGCTCGCGGGCATACCCGGCTCGGCTCGGCTCGGCTCGGGAGAATATTGAAAGTGGGTCGGCTCGGCTCGGCTCGGTTCGCCCAGCTTGAAATTTGAAATTTGACCGATTGCCCCGAATTGTGGATTTTCTACGGTGTTTTTGACAAAAGACCTGAAAACAGCTGTCTAGCTTTTGTGTACCAGTGTGAATCACTAAAATTCCATTATTACCGAGAGTCTGCGACCTGCAGAGTCCACGATTATAAGGTTTAATGATATTGATATTTGGTAAATGTATTCTACGAAAGTAGGCGGGCACCCATTCATGCTTGTTTTGCTTAAAATTTATTATTATTTTATTCCATGGATACAATATGGAAAGGAACCACTGATAAACGCAGAAAAAATCACGGGAAAACTTTTTCCGCAGTCTTGAAAAAAGGCATATATAATCTGATAAATTGCAAATTTAATGGTTGAGAACTCAACAATAAAATTCAGAATTCTTTTAAATTATTTTTTAAATTTTAACAAATTTCAACTCCTTTAATTGCTCTCTGCCCTGCCATAATCGTAGTCAATTGTAATTATGCAGAATATTTCAAACTCTAAATTAATAGTAAGTATTTCTGGTATATAATAAGCAGTTTTACAACTTTTTCTGCTATCTGATAAATTACTATAAAAACCCATAGCCGCAGTAGTAAGACAATGCAACTTTTAATTGTAATATTTTTGATAAAACCAAATATGACACGTTGAAATAATTAAGTCAAAATGTTTCTTTCTAACCACACCATATTTGACTTGGAGCATAGCCTAACGTTAAAACTAAGTAGGCGTGGAAGGAAGGCATGAATAAAGACAAGGAAAAGCGGAAAATTAGACGACAAAGTTGAAAACAGAAAACAGAATGCATTGAATTTGTTGGCTATTTTGTTTGACAAATTCGGAACTAATTACAGTGAACTTAAAATTTTTCGATAGGGTCGGCTCGGCTCGGCTCGGCTCGGAGTTTCAATTCTCCGGCTCGGCTCGGCTCGGCTCGGGAGAAATTGTTGCCGGCTCGGCTCGGCTCGGCTCGCGAGCCGAGCCGAGCCGAGCCGAGCCGCGAGCCAAAATCCTCATCTCTAGTACACACAACAACTGACTTCCCAAGACCTCATCTCATCTTCTCCTATCTTAAGATTGGCAACAATCCTTTTCTCAAAACTTGCAAAATTTTTTGGAATTTGTTTGATGACTCAAAATGCTGTGTTTGCGGAGATAAGGTTCTTTTTTACAGTATATAATGCTGTTATTTACTCAAGGAAACGCTTGAAATTCGTCTTGCAAAGTTTTCCTTGTATTAAATTTTGAGAACTTCTCTGTCGAATATCAGTGATTTATCGAAATGGTATTCATGAAATTTAATTGTAATGATAATTATTAAAGCTAGTCAAAACCGATTGGACTTACTACAAGGGCAGTACTTAACTGTTTTCTCCTCATCATAGCCAAAGATATTTATTAACTCACATTAAAAGCTGAATCAAATGTTCGTGCAACCATAGTTTCCCCGACTTTATTGCTGATCAAAATTCCTATGCCGGATATTCCAAGTGTTAAAATTGGTAACAGACAGCTATAATCAGCAATGCCATCCTTGAAGTCTTCAGACGGCAACAGTATGACATTAAGTTCGCCGTTTATTGAGTTCAGGTCCTTCTCGCCAATACAAACGAACACTGCTTTAAAGACAGTATTGTAGGTGGACAGCGTTTCAGCAATACTAGAAATTTGCTGACTAGGCGGTAGAATTAACAGCACTGTCATTTCTGAATATCTTTCGCGCAACCAAACGGCAGAAGCCTGCGTTTGATTGCATGCTGAGGTCCCTGGAGTAGAAATGGTGACATCGGATACATGAACAGCAGAGAGAAATGCTTTTGAGCTAAAACCGTTGCAAGTATTGCTATTTATTCTGTCGAAGGGATCGTAACCCAATTGTTTCAGGTCAGATAACCAAGACTGTAGCATTGATGTTGCTTCCTTGGCATAGTTGGTGGTTGTGTTTAGCTGTGCCAAAAGTGATATGGTGCAATTTGTTGGGTCCTGGCTTTCGCAGGAGATGTTGCAAAACGGCAAAGGTTGCACCTTCGGTTTCTAAAAGCATTAGATCTTGTTAAAAGCTACCTACCCATAAAATAATTCAAAATTTACGTCAATCTCAACTTTGACAATTGCTATCTAACATAAAACAGGCAAGCAGAAAGCAGCATACTTTCTTCATTTTAAACTGGAAAGATGCCGTTTGAGTGGCAGGTACCAACTCAATCAAATTGTCATTGTTTGCGACTGCAATTTGTCGTAGCAAGTAGGAATCATAATGAGTAGTCGCGGGATACAGAAGAAGCTGATGAAACATATCGCTCTGAAATCGCAGGCCCACATTTCTACTGAGAAGATCAGGCATAACGTCAGTGTTTGCATAGACATTTTTCAAAACAACATTATCAGTATCAGCTGCGTAGAGATAACTCAGCTTTGCCCGCTCTATTTGTTCGCAGATTAGAATTGCATGGCTGGACCTGATTTTCTTTTCCGGTTGCACACTGGGATGCAGCAAAATCGCAGCAGGAACGTGGATCTTGCTCACTGCGGTGAGCGATCTGTCTAGCGACAAAACGGCACGAATATCCTGCATGTCGTAGATGCTGGTTGCTCCTTTGCTCATGGCAAGGAGATAAGCCAAATTTTTCCGCTGAGCACTCTTTTGAGAATATTTCCATGTACTGTAATTTTTGAATGCTTTCAGTTTATCAGGACTTAATATGGTAATATCGCTTCTGTTCAGAACAATATTTGGGAAATTGGGACAATCGACGGTGCAAACAATGATCCAGTGCAGCTTTAAATGATTTAGTTTTGTTAGCACGAGAACCAGCATGTTGGTACTTGGTATGTTTGCTGCATCAGTTACCACATAATCGGCTGTGCTGTGGTCGAAATGCTGTCGCACATTGATTTGTTTTTTAGTAGTAGGAAGATAGTCATCTTTCCAAGATGTGAAATTACCAATATCTACTATCCTTAGGCTTAGGCTGTCGTAAAAATAGGTCCATGCAAGCAGGGACAAAAGAACGATAAACAGTACTGGGCACACACCGACGACATAAAATAAACGCTTCATTTGTGCTAGATTTCTAGGGTGGTCTTCAAATACTAAAAATCAAAGAAAACTGACGAACTAGGAAAAAATAATAAGATTGTTAGTCAGTTCAATCAAATCATAAAAAATTTGCCTAACCTACGGCTACAAGCATATTCTTTGAATACCTCCATTAATCGGTATCGTGTAAAACTTTTGTGCTGTGCTACGTTCAATTTGCCCGTATAAAACTAACTTGACAGCTACAGTACAAAACATTGCGTCCAACTAGCTTCCATACGGATGATATTTGAAACTTTTATTAATAAGTCAAACCTAGTATGGTATTACGAAAGGAAATTGAATGGGTGAAAATACACTATTGACTTACCTCTCCAGGTAAAGCCTGGTTGGAGCACTTGGACTGGGTTCTTTGGTTTAGGTTGCTACGTTGCTTTAACAGAACACGGCAACCAATTAAGCCAATATAGTTAGCTAAGTAGTAGAAAGAAGTAGGTTTAAAATTGGTGTGACACAGATTAAATTACTGTATGTACTATGCCAAATGCATTTACAAATAATTCTGTAGACTATTTTCGCGTCGTTGTGCTTTTAATTTTTTAATTTAATTTTTAAGGTGGCGGTAGTGAGTGAGTAGTGAATTATAAGAATATAACGGCAGACTTAAAGCAGTGGAAAAGATGGTAGTTATTATGACTGTGTAGTTATTGGGACTTGAATGGGTATCGGAACTTTGTTCTGATGCTATGAGTGAGTATGCGTTTTGTATGCGTTTTCCAAAATTTTAGAAATGGCAGAATTCTGTTTCACTGATTTGATTGCTATGCACCGAAGATTATGTGCTCAGAACCAGGAAGGTTGCATATCCTTGCGACATTACAATAGCTACGAACGACCGGCAGCCTTAGATAGCAACAACAGTAACAGCACTATATATAAGAAGAAGAGTAAGCCAAAAGTGGGGTGCTCTTTATTCATTGCGCAACGGTACTCCGCTTCGTCAACAATACCGAATGTTTCTCCGTTTTGGAAGGGCTCGAAACACATTACCCTCTCCACATTTGGTGGAGACGGTACCCTAGAGAGGTCCGTGTTTTGTAGGCAGGGGAAGAAAAGACAGGATAATTTTGGCTGTTGGCCATCCCCCAAACGGAGACCACTTTTGCCAACCCTCTCCCAAAAGCGGATTGAAGTGTATTTGTCGACCCTCCGTTCACCAAGCGGGAGAATATTCGCGTATTTTGGTCGGGGCACCGTTAAGCAATGCAATGAAGAGGAGACCTCTAGTGGCTTAGTCTTCTTCTTATTTATGCTGCAATTATGCACTCTTGACAACAATCTTTACTTCTCCACCTTTTGTTGGATTGCGGTTTGTGGGCATCAGGTTGATATATTCTTTATAGGAGAGACCCTAATGACCCTTTTCTGATTAAAATGTTTTTGCACTTCGGGGTTGCAAGGATTGCTGAGACTTTTCCGCTGGCCACATCTTTCAGCTTTGAAATTTGCTAAATTAACCCCAATCATTAGTTATATTTCCAAAAATGTCTACTGGAAAATTGAAAGACAGGAGTGGCTTTTCCTAAAATAAGAAACGATAAACTCGAGATCTATTTATCAACCATATTTACCAAGATTGGAAATGTGCTTATTGACCCTCACATGCAACATTCATTTAAAAAGTAATGTGCATACGATTTGTAATATACATGAAGAAATCGGCATAGTTTTTTCTTTATTAATAATGCTATTTAATTAACCTGGATTCAGTTCAGGATGTTACGAGGAATAACACCAAAATGACATTTCTTTCTACTATCCACCTATACAATATAAAGCAGAAATGTCACATCTAAACAGCCGAAATTAAGCTGGCTGCCTGCCTCTTCCGAATATCCAGTCAAAAACATTCAGTCTCATAGTGTTTCACATTTTCCGGTAAATTTTCCGAAATTTCCCGCCAGTAATCCCGACCATTGGGACATCCGTAAACGCAGCCTCTGTAGGTGGCATAGGCAGAGCAGATTCGCCAGGAATCCCGACTTTTCAGAGCGGCGCGAAAAGGAAACAAACATCCAAGGATACAGTTTTTGTCGGCACCGCATAAATTGGATGTCAGAAGCAACGTCAGCAGAACGTAAACCTGCATGGCTGGTTTAGACCAAACTGTCAGAAATGAATGAGCTCCAGTGGTTTAGTAAATTAGTAATTTTCACAACACATTCACTACGGAAATTCATCACTTTACTTATCAGTTTGCAACAGATTCCTATAAAGTCGTAGCTATTCAACGCTCCATAGAGGATGACTAAACGTATTAGTTTGCACGGGATTCCTTTGTTCATAAACTTTTGAAGAAACTGTAAACTGGAGTTAAACTAGCTGATCGTTGAGAGATGATAAACCGTCTGGCAACCTATAGGCGCTGAGCATAGACTGAGTAATGTTATTAGGGTCAGTAAGGGGTACTGTAATGTTGTAATGTTATTATTTAGTAATGTTATTATTCAGCAATGTTATTGGGGTCAGCAATATACAATGTGAAAGTTTAGTTTTGGAAAGCATATTTTCTTGTCAATGTTTTGCCGAAAAATATTAGAAAAAGAAACCTGGTTTAACCGGGACAATGGTACCAAATTTCTGTCATCTCTGCCCCTCTCCTGGAGTTTGTTTCAGTGGCAGTCTGTTTGTAATGTCTCCCTGCTGGGTGCTTCCATTTATTATCATCTTGCCATATTCATTTGCCATTATCAGAATAGGGTTTAATGGATTGGTCCAGGCGGGGATCGGAGTATTTTCCAGATTACCCCCCACCACTCAAAATTGCTAAAACTTGACCAATTGAGCTGAAATTTGGTGTATTCGACGACGATGAGTTCAAATATCGCAAATATTTCGCTAAATTCAATTTGTTTTCGATTCGCAAGGGGGACTGAAAATTTTGTCGCCGATTTCGCTGAAAAATTGCATACAGGGGTTTTCTGGGTCACTGAACACGAATGTGAAGTCCGTTTTTTGATTCAGCTTTTCGTTAGCTTGATAACGTTATAAGCTTTTCGTTATGAGCTAAAGTTGTAAGCTTAATTTGTAAGCCTATATGCCGAGCTAACGAAAAAAACGGAATCCAAAAACGGACTTCAGATTCGTGTTCTGCGACCCCGAAAACCCCCATATGCAATTTCAGCGAAATCGGCGACAAAAATGTTTCAGTTTACCTTGATCCTCCCTTGCGAATCGAAAAAAATCGAATCTTTCGAAATCCAAAAGATTTCGCAATATTTTGACTCAGCGCGGTCGAAAACATACCCACACCAAATTTCAGCCTAATTCGTCAAGTTTTAAGAATTTGGAGTCGTGGGGGGTAATCTGGAAAAGACCCGGGATTGGACCATGGCCCCTTCCGATCTGCAGACAGACGTGCTTACCACTACATCACTGGACCGACAACTGACCTTCCATACGAGACTGATCAATCCAATTCTGAACTTGCTGGGAGACAGGTGGAAGTAAATCGTTCTGCAGGACACGCTTAGGCGAAACCGCAACCCAAACCCCCGGGACAAATCTGGTTGTGGTTGTCAGTTGCAATCTGAAAAACCTACGACTTTAATTAACAAAATAACAAGTGTGTGGTATCCTTAATCGCTATGATGACAGCAATATTTTCCCATCCAGGCAGCTTCTTCGTACTGACATTTCGCACTGGAGTTTTTCCGACAGTGGATTTGACATCGTTCCAAAGCTCTTTCCGGATTCATCCAAAGCTTGGTATAACAACGCCCCTGGGCAGGGGTTAGCAGTAGCGTCAATACAATTAGCAAGGATAAAGACATAACGTCATCAGGATACGTAGGAAAGCAGTGCCCGGAACAATTCTAAATAACTTAAATAAGTGTTAAATATCAGCGGCGTTACAAGTGAACTCCGAAAGGCTGAATTAGCGTAATTCCCGCTGTTCCGGGGTGGCTGAGTGACACATGACCATTTACAGCATAGCATGCAAGCATTTACCTATAGTGTAAAAAACTTAAACTGGAATTTTAAAAAATTTAAATCTCTGATTTCTGAGCTTTCAGAAAATATATACATTGCCAGACTTTAACTTCAATAATAAATAGTTCACTCTTTTGGTCCAGTTTAAGTTTACTAGACTATGTATAATTTGTGATGCTACACGCGGAGGTCAGCTAAGCTAAATGAGTTCTATACTTTCTGAATACTTTAAAGTTTTGAGCATACATGTGCTTAGGGAGGTTGGGGGGGTTCCACACAGACCTGGACCTCACCTCCAGAGGGGTCCCTCTCACCCTCCCCAGAATCCAGATTTTTCCGGTTTTTTGGGCAAGAAACCGGAAAAATCCGGTTTTCCGCGGGCCGTCGGCCGCCGGCTCACCCCCCCCCCCAGAACTTCACCTCCTGCACATGTCTGGTTTAGAGTCAACTTTAGCACGCCAGCAATGACTGGAACAATTTTAACTCGATTAAAGCAAAACACAGCAATTCATGTACAGTCATACTAAAAAAAGTACAAGTACCAAAGGGATATGTAAAAGCAAATGCATGGCGGTAGACGACAGATATACCATGAAAAGTATATATTGCATAAAATGAACCGTGCGTTTGTTTCAGGCTTTTATGAAAAACTATTAAGCATGACCATAGCGTCAGACAGAAACGTTTAAACTATATATTCAGGTTTAGTCTATGCTATCTGCGTTAGTAACATCAATCCTACTACGCCAGTAGTATAGGTCGGGTTATTCGTGCCGTATTCTCGGGAAGGGAAGGTAATTCACTGTTAGAGGTTCTGGCGTAAAATTGTGAGCGCGCCCCCATGGGAATCTGTCAAGGTAATTTTAAGTAAACTGTCGCTTTGGATTTGGGTCTAAACTTGTGCGTTGAAAGTTGTACACATTAGATTCGAATATTCCGGTCGAAAGTTCTTTACACTGAAGAAACTGTGACTCAGTTGGCTAGAGCGTCTGCGCGTTGAGTAGGAGACCGCGGGTTCGAGTCCCACCAGGTGCCCGACCTTTTGAGTGGTTTTAGATTCTTGTTCCCACCACCTGTCGTCTGGGGCCTGTTGCATAAAATTCAGTAGTACTTGACTACTGAACTACTGAAATACTGAAAACATTTTCAGTACTACTGAAATTTCCGTTGCATAAAAATTCAATAGTACTTAACTACTGAACTACTGAACTCCTGAAAATATTTTCAGTACTACTGAAATTTCCGTTGTATAAAACACTACTGAAAAAAGCACCAATATTTCAGTAGTTCAGTAGTGCCTTGTTTGTCTTTTAACAGATTTTCTCACGATGAAGCTGAGTGAACCTCAAAAGTATGCGCTGGTTGATTTAATTTTGAAGCACAAGCATGTACTTTTTGACCAATTTTCCGACACGCTTACAGCTGAAGACAAAGCGAATACATGGAAAGCCATTATATCTGATTGCGTCAACGTTCATGGATTTGATCCAGTGCCTCAAGGGAAGACATGGAACTATGTTAGAGATCACGTTTGGCCCAATATGAAAAATTACACAATGGTAAGTTAATTTTTATATAATTTGGCGCGAATTAAATTATTGAAATCAAATATTGTTAGGGAGCAGGTAGTTTACTGTTTTAAACTTAAGCTGATGCTTTCTCAGTTAAAGGTTGCCAATGGACAAATCTTCCATCCTAATGCACAGTTTGGGGGCGCGGTGTTTAATGTTATTCTTTGTGCGAGGGAAATTATCCTGTAGTATTGGTGGTGGTATCACTGATTAGAGATGAGCATTTCGGCCCACCTCCATTGGTTAGCGGGCCGGGCCGGACCGAGAAAGTTTTTTAACTGCGGGCTGGAGCGGGCCGAAACGGACCGGATCAACTATAAATGTTGTAAAGTTGAAAATGTAAAATCATAAAATTAGCTATTTACTGACTCTGGTTATTCTATGGCACAATTTAACATTTGTAGCATAATATAGCCTCTCCATCTTGCATTGAAGCCTTTGAAATAATATTAGAAAAATTTGGAATTTTTCTTTTGGCGGGCGGCCGAATTTTGGAGCGTGGCGGGCCAGGCCGAAAAAATCCGGCCCGTGCTCATCTCTATCACTGATTGTAATTTTTGTTCCGTAAAGCTTTATTAAAACTTCAGTAAAAATACACACATTTTTTCATACGTATTCTTTTGGTGTTCATATCAATTTAGCATTTTTAAATCAAAAACCTTGCACAAAACGATACCACCATCATTTTTGTGATGATTTGTTATAGCAAAAGCGGGATAAAAAAAGGAAGACTGGTGCTCAGGGCGGCTATTCAGCGGTTGTACCTAATTGGTCGAAATTTTTTGCAATTGGAAAATTGTCTAATTTGGTTATTACCGATGCTTGGCACGGTAAAATAGAAGTCCAGGGACCTTTTTTAAGGTGGAGGTATCCTTTTGTGCAGTGCTTTTGTGGTGATTTTTTGAAATGCTATAACTTTCGCAATTCTGGGAGTTGAACAGAGCTTAAGGATGGTTAGAGAACAGTTAAAATTAACTCGATTCTTTTCATGAAAGAGTTAAGTGGGAAGTCAAGCTTGAGTGGAATAGGAGTAAACTAGTTATAAGATTTAATTTTAACTGTACTCTACCCGTTCGTGAATATCCTCGGGTCCAGTAGTCTCGATCGCAGTCAGTCTCATCTTAATGTAACTGTTTGTAAATATTGTAAGTTTTGAAATAACTACAAAATGTTGTGAACTAGGTTCATTGTTTTAGAAAGAAGCTGCAGCCCTGCAACAATACCACTCAGCCAGTACGATTCACTTAAGATGAAAAAAGCCGAACTGGACATCGAGGAAGCCGAAAAACGGATTCAAAATTGGGATCTTCAGAATAAGTTGGTAGCCCTCCAAATTGAGAACACTACCCTGCTCAACCGGAAGCTCGATCTGGAAGTACGCAAGCTGCAACGAGAAGACTTTGAATCTATCTAGGGAGGCTTTAATACTTTCAATTACAACCCTGCTGCACTGTAATATTTTGTCAGGACAAAAGTAACTGCATCTCATTTTTGATCTCTGTTTTTTCCAAAGTCGATTTCAGTTGTTATTTGTTTGTTACTGCCGATTTTTTTAGAAGTGAACATATTAAAGTTGCTAGTTGTGGATTGAAAACAGCTGTAAACACTGAAGTGCCACTTTAATGCAGTCAAGATAAGAATATGTAACAAAAAATGCCTTAAACGTGAAAAAGTAAAAATTTGAAACTTTTTTGAACTTTTGAAACTTGCTGTTCTTAACTTGGCTGAAAATTTAACACGAAGCAACAATTTGATTGCGACGGTTTTGATCTTCATTATTGTCATTGTCATCATCAGAGTTAGCTTCGCCCTGAAGATTTGGATCTCCATCCTCGGCATCATCAAATTCTTCAAACGCAGCATCCACATCGTCAGGCGCTATAGTGGCATTGTGCAGCACTACGCAGCAGCGTATGATATTAGCTGCACGGATAGGATCTCTAATATGTAAGGTGTCCAACAAACAACGAAACCGTTGTTTAAGGACACCAATCGCACACTCGATGAATCGTCGGGTCTTCCTGTGCTTTCTGTTAAAGCGCTCCTGCTGATTGGTCAACGGATTTAGGATAGGTGTGATGATAGTATCAGTATTTGGATATCCACTGTCACCTAGGATAATGCCGTTAGGTAGAGGCCGCCACCCCGATTCTAAGCGATTACTTAGAGTACTATTCCGTAGAACGCGGGCGTCCCCAACAGAACCCGGCCACCTAGCTGATGCATAATAGAATTTTAAATTTGGACCGCAAACGAGCCTGACATTGAGGGAATGAGTCCCATGTCTATTGACGAAATGCTTCTCGTCATTGACAGGGCGTTCTATCTTGATATGAGTACCGTCAATGCATCCTACAACCGAAGGAATTCCGCCCTTTTCCCTAAATACCGCTGTGATTTGCAGAAGTTCCTCCTGAGATTCGGGCCACTGGACCAGCTCATGGAAAAATGTTTCATTGACCGCGTTCACAAAGCGTTGAAGGGTACGGCTGACTGTTGATTTGTCAACCCCATGGGCATCCCCAACCAACCGAAAGTTACCACCCGTAGCTAAAAAGTGAAGCGACAGCTTAATTTGCTGCTCGGCAGACAAAGCGAAATTTCGGTTTGTCGGATGAGCAATGATCGGCTCAAGGCGATTGCAAAGATCATCAATAGTTTGATGATTTAACCGGAATCTCCCAGTATTAGCATGACCATCAAAGTTAAAGTTAATCCTAGGACGAAAGGTTCTAGCTCTTCGGGCCGGATTTAAAGCTTCCGGGATCCATTCCTCCTCAGAATCAGAATCGGAGAACATAGAGAAAGTAAGGAAGAAATAATTAAATACGTAAAATGTATGTTGCAATGCACTAAAATTAAAAAGAATCTGTAAGTGTTTAAAAGCTAAAAATTGCAAAGGTAAAATACTAATTGCCAATTAATTATTCAAAGAAACCTATAAATAATTTGGGAAACAATTTTAGAAATTGGATAAAATTTAAATAGCTGCAAATGTTCATAATTCTGAAGCTTAAAGTTACCAAAATCAAACAAGATTAGTTCTAGAAAAGTCAAAAATATAGAAACTTGCTCAAAATACACTACTACTGAAACAATTTCATCAGTGGTAAGACACTCCTGAAAATTTTGTTCAATAGTCAATAGTAAGTAGCAAGTACTACTAGAATTTATGCAACAACTACTACTGAAATGTCCTAAAAATCGCTACTGAAGCACTACTGAAATAAAGTTCAGTAGCGGATCAGTAGTACTGACTTTTATGCAACAGAATCCGCTACTGAACTACTAACTATTAGACTACTGAACCACTACTGAACGTTCAGTAGTGTTTTATGCAACAGGCCCTGGGCACATATTGTTGGCTGGCGGCGTAAATCAAGATGAAATTTCACGAAACTTTCCAAAATACGTTCTTTTAGCGTTCTAACGCCCTCCGCGCAATCCCGATTCAAAAATTCAAGATTTCCAGTCAGGGCAGTTTTTCTCAATTTCTGAAAGTGTGGCAGCTGCTATATAGTTATCAATATATTCATTCGAAAGATGTCATTGAGCTTCACATTTTTGCCTTTAAAGTAAGTTTCCAGCTTTTCTCTACCGTGAGATATAGACGATTTTCTTGTTTTGGCGTCGAAAACTTGTCATTTTTGCAGAAATCAAAAAATCCACCATTTCTTGAACTACGTAAGCCGTAAAATCAAACTAAGGGCGTCGATCTGAAGGTCTCACAGGGTCAAATTATCTGACACATGATCGTCTTCCAACTGCTATCCTGTAGGCTGCTATCATAGAAAACGTAGTTTTTGCGAAAACACGACCAATTTTTTTCCAAAGATTGTGGAGCATTCACCATGCAAGCTGGAGGGCTGCTACTGAACAAATGTGTTCTGCACAAACATACCCAGGGACGATTTTTTAGTTGCCCCGATTGCTGCTTTCGAGCTAAAGTAATCGCTTTACAAATTTGGAAAAAGTAGGCAAAATACAGATTACGCACACATTTCAGCTTATTTCTCTATAACGAAGAGCGCCTTCACAATAAATAAAAAATCGTCCCCCAGCTATTTGATGGAGGTATCGAATGATATAACCGATGTCTCGCGAAAAAATTTACTTGAGTCTGCAAAAATTCTGGAAAATTATACTTCTTCTAAAATGTGTTAAAAATATTTTAGAAAAGCAACATTAGTTTCGTGGCATGCATTAAAAAGGGAAAATGTCAAGTTACATTTTGTGGTGGTGACATAACATCACAGTTACATAACCTTAATTTGGTGGTTTCCTTTTGTGCAAATTTGACACTATACGCTCCAATTCTTTATGAAAGTAGATGAAACCTTCCAAATGTGCTATTTTGGTGCTCTTTAACATTCTGGGACCAGTCCCACATTTTTAGGTGAAAAGATAAGAGAATTTTGGTTTTTGCCATTATTCTCTCTATACGTGATCGATACACCGGATTGGTTGTTATGGCAGGAAAGAGGGTGCAAAATAGAACATTTTTGCTTTTACAAGCTTTGAGCTATTTTTAGTGGTTAAAGCAGTATACGCCAAAAACCATTTTTGTAGCCAAAAAACGGCCATTTTCGAGGAAATCAGTTTTTTCAAGGTTACTGCCAAATCGTACGCACAATTTTCGTTTATTTATACTCAATCGATACGTGGTCCAATTGCCCATTTTATCAATACCTATTCGCTAAGATTCGTTGCTTTAAGCTAGAGATTCGGCCGAAAAACGAATTTCGCAAAACTGCGATTATTTTGTTTTAAACATCGATTTCTCAAAAACTACCCAACCGATTCGCGTGATTTTCGGCTGAATGAAAATTCGCACTATTGCGGAGGGACGTTTTTCTTGGTTTGAGCTAAAACATCTCCAGTTGCGAGAAAACTGAATGCAAAGTTGCGAAATTTCGTGTTACCGCACATTTGCCGGATTTTTTGGAGTATTGAGGCTTGTTGAGCCAATTCCAAAAACAACTGTCCCTCGGTCCATATGTCCTTCATATTATGGCACAAGAAAAAATTTCGGCCGATTCTACAATTTTGAGAAATCGATGTTCAAAAATTTTTGGTCTATATTCAGCCTGTCAGATGTCGGTATGTCAGAAAAGTTTTGCTAGTTTTGCGGCAATTTTGCTAGTTTCGTAAGCTCATGTGAATGTACAGAGTACAAGCTTTAAAACGATGTATAAAACTCTTTCTAACTCCCAAATTGGGAAAGTTATAGCGTTTCAAAAATTCACCACAAAAGCACTGCACAAAAGGATACCACCACCTTTAAGGAGGCGCTAGACCTACACCTATCGCTAAGCCCTATGCCAGACTAGCTTCACTTAGGACTTCTTCAAAATTGAAGATTCAGTCCAAATCTTACATCAGTAATCCCGATAATGGAAGCGCTACCTTAACGGAAGTAGCGCAATTAGTCCTTTCGTTCCCATCCGCCCATCACAATTGGGCAGTCTTGAGTTCAAAAAGTCTGGTTCCTGCGAAGTGGTGGATACTATCTCTGGCAACAACGTCTTTTTATTAAGGTATATTTTTCTTTCTTAGTATCACAGACTCACTTATTGAGTAAGGAAGCATCCATAATAACTGAATACCATGTTTAAATCGAGAGTTTCAAAATTCGAGACCATCACGGTAATTTGTGTCTGGCTTGTGCGGACGGTGAGAGCGGGAAAGGGGAAGGGCAATGCCTGATCCCCCAACAAATTGGGCAATGCCTGATCCCCCAGCAAATTTTTACTACTTCCATTACCCCCAAATCGGCATGCGGAAAACCCCCCTAAAAATTTCAAACCTCCTACCTAGATTTTAGAAAATTTTAGCTAAAATTTGAAAACTTGAAAAAATTCGAAAAATAATTTTACCTCTTCCCCCCCCCCCAGTCCCCACCCACTCCAATGGGTGTAGGCTGGGCAAAAATCTGGGGAGGGCATAGTTTCCTTTGGGGTTCCGGGGGGTATCCCCCCAAAGTTTTTGACCAACTTTGCCCCCTCCCCCCACAATTTTTATCATACCCTCACCAACATAGGTGTGCGTGTGGCCATAGGTGTACCTTGAGACATCGTTGGGGGAGGGGGTAGCCGAAATTAGGGTGGGTGGGGTCACCCGTTCTGAGGTGGGGTGGGGTCCTTAAAAATCGAATTTGGGGGGGGTGAAAAATTTTTTGGTCAAAAATTCAGAAAAAGTTTGCAAATTTGCTAAAAAAGCGTAATTTCCAACCATCCCGGTGGCCTTTCCATCAGCGACGACCTGAGCCTCTCTATCCGACGCAGCGACCCTGTTGAAAGCAAACGGGGCCACACTCTACAGATGCTGGCTGCTGACCCCAACTACCCCCCTGACGTAGAAGTCTACACGGATGGCTCAGCCAAGGATGGATGCGAAAACGGTGGTGGCGCAGGAGTACACATCATACACCATCGAAACAAAACTACCAGAAACATCAGCGAACCTGCTGGCAGGTTCACTTCGAGCTATCGGGCGGAACTGACAGCACTTACTCGTGCTCTCCACTGGATCCGGGATGTCATCTCCAACGACGACCAATCCATCGGAATTTTTCTGGACTCTAAATCTGTGGTCCAGAAGCTCATCTCTGGCCCCGGCAGAGCGCGTTCGTCTGTGGAGATTGAAGTTTGGTCTCTACTTAAGGAAATATGTTCTCCGGAAAACCGAACTGTGTCCATCTATTGGATCCCGGGGCATTCCGGGATCCCGGGTAACGATTGTGCGGACTCGTTGGCGAATCTGGGTTCCGTTCTAAGCCAAGATGAAGCTCCAATTGACCTGTCGTCAGCCAGAGCCCTGGTCCGAAAGCGCGAATATCAGCGCTGGCAATCAAATCTCAGTTCCCAACGACTTGGCTGTCCCGTCCTTCCTCCTCCTTCCACCAGGGAACAGTTCTTAAACAGGGCTGAGAGAAGCATCCTCTCCCAGCTCCGGGTCGGCGGGTTCTGTCCTGTCCTAAGTTGGTATCTGCACCGAATTGGTGCCTCCGAAACCCCTTTCTGCCAATATTGTCCAGAAAAAACAGATGACCTGAACCATGTCCTAATCGACTGCCCTCAGGCGGATGCGGCCCGCCTCAGACACCTCGGTTCCAACCCTTCGCACCAGGTCCTGTGGGCAGTGGCGGATCCAGGATTTTGAAAAGGGGGGGCCCGCTGAAAAATTTTTCCGGGGGGGGGGGTAACCAAATTTTCCGGGAGGGGGGGGTAAAAATTTCTTTTTCCAGGAACAAAATATTATTACAAGAAAATTAAAATTGTGTATGGAAAGGGTAGTTCACTTTGAATTTTGCCAATTTGAAAACAACTATATCCATTGAGTGAAGCAAAGCATGGAGAATTTACACAAGTACACGGGGGGTCTGGGGGGCAGAGGCCCCCAGAATTTGAAGAATTTTTTGAAATTGGAAAAAAATCCGTCATGCAAACTTTTGAAAAGATTAAATAAATAAAATTGAGATATATATGTACATATAGTAACTTACGCAATGAAAACCTTGCAGTAAAATATATAGTATATATACGAGGAACGGTGACAATAAAGAGGACAAGTTACAAGGGCAAGAAAGGTAATGTGCAAAACGGGGGGTCTGGGGGGCGGAGCCCCCCAGAAGTTGAAGAATTTTTTGAAATCGGAAAAAAATCCGTCATGCAAACTTTTGAAAAGATTAAGTACATATAGTAAATTACGCAATGAAATCCTTGCAGTAATTTATATAGTATTTATACGAGGAACGGTGACAATAAAGAGGACAAGTTACAAGGGCAAGAAAGGTAATGTGCAAAAAGGGGGTCTGGGGGGCGGAGCCCCCCAGAAGTTGAAGAATTTTTTGAAATCGGAAAAAAATCCGTCATGCAAACTTTTGAAAAGATTAAGTACATATAGTAACTTACGCAATGAAAACCTTGCAGTAAAATATATAGTATTTATACGAGGAACGGTGACAATAAAGAGGACAAGTTACAAGGGCAAGAAAGGTAATGTGCAAAACGGGGGGTCTGGGGGGCGGAGCCCCCCAGAAGTTGAAGAATTTTTTAAAATCGTGGAAAATTCAGCAATTCAAATGTTTAAAAAGAATAAAAGATTAGCTAAGACTTAAGATGAGATGAGTTATTGAGTTGTATAATCGATCAGTGGAAAACCAAAACGGGAATTGGATGCTTTTCATAATTTTTCATTTCAATTTATTCTAGAGCACTTTCAGAAGCTGCCAATTATCAATCCTGCATTTCCCATTTATATACTTACAAAACAGGAAAGGAAACAAAATAGAAGACACTTTAAGAGACAGAAGTTCTGACACAGAACTACGTTATATACGTAACAAAGCAGCACAGAAGTATATATAAGTGCGCCGCAGGCGAAATTTTTTAAAAAATTTGTGAAATTTATTAAAATTATGCGTATTTTTACTCAAAATGTGCATATATAAACAGCTGAAAAATTTTTCTAGGGGGGGCCCGGAATGTCAAAGGAGGGGGCCCAAATCGCAAAGGGGGGGGGCCCCGGGCCCCCGGGCCCCCCCCCCTGGATCCGCCACTGCCTGTGGGTTTTCCCGGGGAATGTAATTGCCTTTCTCCGGGAATGCGGGCGCCTATCAGGTGTCCGGATCAATTGACGTTTGCCAACGATCGGAAGCACAACAACAACAACAACAACAATTTCCAACTAAAAATCAACAATATTTCTCCATTTTTGCTCATTTGTTGGAAAAACTTGGGTTTTTTGCAAAAATTTCGAATTTTTCCAAAAAATTTTGAATTTTTACTAATTTTGAGGCAAAATTTTCAAAATTTTGAGGGTGGGGTGTGGCAAATTTGGGTGGGTGGGGTCTGGGATTTGGCCATTTGGGGGTGGGGTCTGCCTCCAAAATTTCGAGGGTGGGGTCGGCACTTTTCCATTTGGGGGGAGGGGTTCCCCCCCCCACCCTCCCCAGGTACACCTATGCGTGTGGCTGGCGAAAAAAGTGGGGGTGGGGGTTCAGAAAAAAGTAGGGAGGGGGGTTTGGCGAAAAAGGGAAGGGGGGGGTCGGCGAAAAATTTCAAAAAAAAGTCGGTTTTTCGTTAAAAAATAAATTTTCTCAATTTACAGCTATTTTTAACGATTTTTAGCTTACATAAGCGAATTCTAGCAATTTTTCGCTGATCCGGCAAAATTTTGAATCCGGTCGATCCCTAATATATACATACATATATCATAGGGGTCGCGGCAGCGACCCCTATAATATGTGTGAAAAGTGGCTGGAGACAGTGTAAAATAAGCTGCGCAGAAGCTGCGCAGAAGCTGCGCAAAATCCTGCGCAGAAGCTGCGCAAAATCCTGCGCAGAAGCTGCGCAAAATCCGCAGATTTCATGCGCAAATTGTAGAGCACATCGAGTTTAGTATGTCTGTGAAGTTTCAGCCCCGTATCACTTATATACGTACCGTTAAAAAGTTGCGCCCCGGACCGGTTATGGCGGCGATGTTTTTTTTCCGGTTTCTCCTATTTGATGGTTGTATTGTACATAATGTTCGCCGCTTTCACGTGATCTGCAGCGGTGGGCCAACCTAAAGGGCTATGGGGTCTAGTACTAGTAGTACCCTCTAAAGAATTTAAGAATCACAATTTTTTTTGCGCCGCCCGCAGCTGCGCGCCGCAAAGTCGGCTCATAGCGAAAAGTGACCATTTTTGTGGTCGTCGCTCAGGTCGAACGTTACGAGCTGGAGCTGATTTCTTTTTATATTCAGAAATTACATATAGTGAACTAACTAACGGTCCAGGTTGCATTTCTCTATCACTTCCCTAGCGACCACAGTGGCCCGTCAAAGATGGCGAAAATTCGAAAAATGAAAAATCGAAATTTCTCGCTGTCTATTCAACTTTAAGCTCTAATCTTCCATACAATGGTTTTCTGGCACGGGGAATTGATTCCCCCAGCCAGTTTTACCGTCAGACCTACCCATCTTGCTGGGCTGGTTCCACTTTGCCGTCGGGAGGGTCAAGTCGGAAACCGCTTCCTGGAGGTCCATAGTAGGCTCTACCTGGCCTCTCAAAACTTTGTCTATAGGGGTTTTCTGGTGTGCCCAGCTCATTCCCGGTATCCGTTTTGCCGTCTGACGTGTCTATATTGCTGGGCTGGTTCTATACTTTGCCGTCGGGAGGGTCAAGTCGGAAACCGCTTCCTGGAGGTCCATAGTAGGCTCTACCTGGCCTCTCAAAACTTTGTCTATAGGGGTTTTCTGGTGTGCCCAGCTCATTCCCGGTATTCGTTTTGCCGTCCGACGTACCTATTTTGCTGGGCTGGTTCTACTTTGCCGTTTGAAGGGTCAAGTCGGAAACCGCTTCCTGGAGGTCCATAGTAGGCTCTACCTGGCCTCTCAAAACTTTGTCTATAGGGGTTTTCTGGTGTGCCCAGCTCATTCCCGGTATCCGTTTTGCCGTCCGACGTGTCTATATTGCTGGGCTGGTTCTACTTTGCCTTCGGGAGGGTCAAGTCGGAAACCGCTTCCTGGAGGTCCATAGTAGGCTCTACCTGGCCTCTCAAAACTTTGTCTATAGGGGTTTTCTGGTGTGCCCAGCTCATTCCAGGTATTCGTTTTGCCGTCCGACGTACCTATTTTGCTGGGCTGGTTCTACTTTGCCGTTTGAAGGGTCAGTCGGGTGGGAGGGTCAAATGGTCGAAAATAAAGTTTCTCAAAAGTGGTCAAATTTGGTATCAAATGAAAGCCCTAAGTGAGCTGAGCAACTTTTGTCATAGAACTGCGTACCCAAAGTGGCCGTAGAGTGCTGTGGTGGGGTGGGGTGGGGACTTAGGCGATTTTGGGTCAAACAAAATTTTTCAAAAGTGGTAAAATTTGGTATCAAATGAAAGCCCTAAAAGTGAGCTGAGCAACTTTTGTCATAGAACTGCATGCTCAAAGTGGCTGTAGAGTGCTGTGGTGGGGTGGGGTGGGGACTTAGGCGATTTTGGGTCAAACATAAAATTTTTCAAAAGTGGTCAAATTTGGTATCAAATGAAAGCCCTACGCGAGCTGAGCAACTTTTGTGGTGTCGGATTTATGCCTTTCTCAACCGGAATTTAAAGGATAGACATAGGCCCAACACACATATTATCCCCTTTTGTGCGGAGCATTTTTGTTACTTGTATACATATATTATATATATAAGAGTTTTCCTGAAGTTAGTGAAAAATATTTTAAGGCTGACAAAAATTCTGGAAAGCTGGTTGGTTCGTTGGTTGATTTACATAAATGTTTTAAATATACGTGTGTATACGTATATATTTATTGTGCATTGATATTGAGAGACTCGTCTGAAACCTGACCCGTCCTCTGCTCCATATGCTGATTTCGGGGACTTCTCTCCTCTGGCCAAAATTGTAAACAAATTTTGCCTCAATTTTGGAATAACTTGCTAAGTTGCTTGTTACGTCTTTCTTTATACTTTAGTTTTCGAATTTTCTTTGCCATGCGACGTCAAAATGCTTCGGTTCGTTCTGGCGGTGCTTCATCTAAATATGGGGGAACGACACGAGGGGGACCCCCTGCCAGAAATTTGAAACGGAACTGCAGCACATGTAGACTGATGCTGTGGTGTGAGGACCATTCAGGATTTCAGTCGACTGCCATTGAGGATGCTCCGGAATTCATGAAAACTAACCCCTACGTTATTCAGGGATATCGTCCTCAGTTGCCGCTCAATCTTTGTGTCAAAAGGTGCGTTTGTAGTTGATAATTATAGAGCATCTGCCGCCTGGAGGAACTGGCCTCGCCTCTACGGTTGTAGTAATCATTCGAGGTGGCTTGTCTCAACGGCTGAGTATCCGGGGATGAGCACCGTCACCCTATACCCTGACAAGGGTTGGAGAATTCTCCGGGGGTTATATACCAATTATTATGGTGTTATGTATACGTCTCTGGTTTAGGCTTAGTTTGCAAAATGTCAAATCATAGTATTGGTATGAAGATTTTTCGTCACTGTGATGGATTTGCCTGCGAACTTATTTTATTTTCTTGTTGCAAATACTGTTAAGACGAAGTGATTTATATATTTCATGTTTGTTCATTTTCGTGTTTTAGCCTTTTTCACTGGAATAACGAAACGTTGAACATTTGGTCACATCTGGCCGGTCTGGCCTACTTTATGGGCTGCCTCTACTATGACAACATGGTCACACTGCCCCGTTGGAAAGCGAGATGGGACGATCATTTGGTCGTTAGCATTACCTGTTTATCTTTTCAGGTATATATAATGCTATTTTTAATTTGACTCGCTTAAGGGTCGTTTTGCTTTGCCTCCCCTTAGGAATTGGAAAACATTTGTTTTCAATTTGGCAAAAAACTTGAAATCTTACATCGTTGATCTTAAATTAGAGGTCGAGAGTTCAGTGCCATCGGCTCATTGATCAGTGTAGTAGATCTGCAGATAGATCGGTATTTTTATTTCATTTTAATTTTTTGTTTAAATTACATATACCTTTATAACGTTGTTTTTAAAGTCGTTGTTAACGAAAGAAAGAAAGAAAAAGTTTAGTGAAGTTAAGTTAATTAAGGTGGTGATTCCTTTTGGGCACATATTGTTGGTTGACGGCTCAAAGCAAGATGAAATTTGATGAAACTTTCCAAAATAAGTTCATTTGGTGTTCTAACACCCTCTGCGCAATCCCGCTTCAAAATGTCGAGATTTCCGTTCAGGACGGTTTTCGCCAATTTCTGACAGTTGCGCAGCAACTGCATAGTCATGTCCATACTCATTTGAAAGGTCTCGTTGAGCTCTACATTTTTGCTCTTGGAAGCAAGTTTCTAGCTCTTTTCTTGTGTGAGATATAGCCGATTTTCTTATTTTGGCGTTGAAAACTCGTCATTTTTGCAGAAATCAAATAATCCACGATTTCTTGAGCTACGCAAGCCATAAAATTTTACTAAGGGTGTCGATTTGAATGTCTCATCGAGGCCGATTATCCGAGGCATGATAGTCTTCCAACTGCTATCCTGTGAGCTGCTATCATAAAAAATGTATTTTTTGCAAAAACATGACCAAATTTTTTCCAGCGATTGTGGAGCATTTACTATACAAGCTAGAGGGTTGCCACTTACTAGACGTGTTTTACACAAACATACCCAGGGACCCTTTTTTAGTTGCCCCGATTGCTGCTGTCTAGCTAAAGTGGCCGCTTGTTAAAGTTGGGAAAAGTAGGCAAAATCCAGGTTGCGCAAACATTTTAGCTAATTTCTTTATAACGAAGAGTGATTTCATGATAATTAAAAAAGGGTCCCCAGCTATTTGATAGTAGAATCGAATGATGTGGTCGACGCCTCACGAAAAAATTTAGTTTAGTTTGCAAAAAATCTGGAAAATTAAAGTACTTCGAAAATCCAGGAAATTAGTTTCCGAAGACTAAAGTTAGTTTCACTGCTTTCGTTAGAAAGAGAAAATATTAAGCTCCGTTTGGATATAAAAATTACTTCTTAACTCCAGGTAATGAATGAGTAATACGGGTTCAAAGTTGATGTCTCCAAAAGGAATCACCACCTTAAGTTAAGTTAAACAGTTAAGAAGTCTCGTGTTTATTTATGTACATACAATCGATTTCTCTTACATTTATAGGCTTGTATGTTTTTGTCGGCCTGTTTCCATCTGTTTTTCTGTATGTCGGAGCGAGCGCATCGAATCTGGCTAACCATGGACATGATGGGCGTTTCGATTGGCTTGCTGGGCATGTACTTGTCAGGAATATACTACTCATTTTATTGCCTCCAGGTACATACATTCTTACTTTATTTTTCTTGTGTATATATGTATTATGGGTGTCCGATTTCTTAGTTTATTTTTATTTTTCATTTCTCAACTAATTTTGTGATTTTTACTACACTACAGAAGAAGGTAGGGTACACTGTGATACTGGTCCTCGTTCTGTGGTTTCCGCTTACTGTTAGGCAGTTTCTAGTGTTAAGGACGAACTGTAAGGTCATTGAAAAACTAAAATTTTAAGTTCTAGAACGATTATATATTTTGAAAAGTATAACCGACGACTAGGATTATTTTAATCCTTCTTAGGGGACTGCTCCACAACTTTGCGTATAGACATAAGTCAGTCGCTTTTGCCGTTTTTGAATAATGATTGTGTAGATTCTTTTTGCAAAAATTAGCCAAAATTTGGTAGTTTTGACGGATTTTGCATGGAGAAACACTAAAAGCTCTCAGAATGCCTGCTTTATACTAAAAAAGATAGAGACATTTTTTGGTAAAAATCTCCGGCGAAGCTGGAAGCCGAAAATTTTTTTGAACATTTGCCTATTTCGGACAAAAATTTCGGTACCCAAATATTGCGGGGAGAGCAAAAATCCCGGAAAGGGGATTTTCGGCAGTTTCGAGGGGATATCCCTCCGGTAAAAATACACTGGGTTATATTGCATTTCTTCAAAGTAGACTGAATGTAAGTGAAGCATGACCGTAATACGTATGTACTCACTCTGCAGGTAACGGTTGACGAAATCGTCATGCTGACGATTTTCGTAAACTGTTCGCCCTTTTCATCAAAGTTCACGAATTTCGAAATTCGCACACGAAGTACACATACGTATATCACCAACTTTGCGATTTCGGCAAGTGTTATCCTTCTCGTGCCGTGCAGGGTACTGTATATATGCGACAACAAGTTTTAGTTTTTTCGGAAGACACTTTGCTAAACAGATAATTGGGTTTCGCTTTTTTTGTAGGAATTACACAATCTTTATTTGGCCATCTTCTGCCTTCTGGCCATGACTACTCTGGCGGCTCCGCTGCATCCCAGCTATACAGACCCACAGTATGCCACTCCGCGGCTGGCTCTCTACAGCTGTGTGGCTGGCTACGGCGTGATACCCTCACTCCATTGGCTCATTCTGAACTATGGCACAGATTCTGTTATGGTATATACGTATTCGGTGCTTTTTTCTGTAGAAAGCTACCGCGTCTGTGTAATAAAAGATAGTACTAATACGGCCGTGACGGCTAGGTAGTGCCATGACGGCCGAGTGGTAATGCGTTCGACTTTGGATCCTCCGACAATCCGAGGTTCAAATCCCCGCTGCCACATGGCTTGAGCAAGGGACGAAGCACATATCGGTTCGCCGTGGGTATCGCCTGCTAACGCAGCTATCAATCCTTAATTGGTCGGTAAATTGGCACCACTATTGTGGGAAGGTAACAGGAGTCCGTGTAGAGCGTAACATCTTGAAGGGCGAGCCTTCCCCCCCCCCTTCCACGGATGCAGTCACCATTTGAAGTGACACTCCTTCCTGACTCTAAGGCTGTGTATCCGTCGATGAGCACCGACACTCCTTGTCCCGGAAGCAGGGATGGAGATGTTCTCCAGAGGTTACCTTTTGCTTTTTGCCTTACCCTTAGCACGGCGTGATTTATATCAAAAGTGAAACGGCTCCCGATTTGATACGGAGTAACTGGCGCGAATCGAAACAGCCGACACGCTGTCTAAAATCTCTGAAGAGAGGGTCTGTGCCTTAACTGTTCCCAGCGACAGCCCAGCTACTATACGCATACTTGACTGCTAGCTCTATGAATGGACATTACTGGGATGACAAGGTATATACCTGAGGTACCAATAATCTGAGTCAGTTGAATTGACCTGCCACTGCAAGAATGAGCCTGAGAAAGTAGAAGATGCCTTCTTATTGGCCTATGGGTGTTTTGTCATTAGGCTAGCCTGCTTTGTGCCTTTTGCAAGCATATATATACGTATGTGCATATATACGTATATATATATATATATATATATATATATATATACATATATATATATATATATATATATATATATATATATATATATATATATATATATATATATATATATATATATATATATATATATGCACAAACTTTGAATAGAAAAAGAAAAGTGCACAATCTTAGTCTGACGGTGGTTTTTGCTTTACACTTGTTTGTACGTTTGTACTGTTTTTCTTCAGAGATTTTTCCCCAACATCATAATTGTCTATCTGCTGAGTGTTCTGGCCTTGGCCTTCTATGTATTCATGATCCCTGAGCGATTTATGCCTGGTAAGATTTCTAGTTTTCAGGGTATTTTTTAGGGATTTTTCTGGAGGGGGAGTTGCAAGAGTGGGCCAAAAATTAAAAATTGGTATTTGGCGCATTTTGCTCATTTTGCATTTATAAACGCTAAAATGTCTCAAAAATGCCTGGATTTGGGCTAGAAATGGACATTGTTAGGTAAAGGTCTCTGGCGAAGCCTGAAAATTTTTGAAACGTTACCTAGTTACCATTCAATATACCAATTTTGGCAAAAATTTGGGCCCCAACAAACCCCGGTTGGATGGCAACTTCGGGAAACCCGCCCCCCCTTGTAAAAAGTATCCATGTTTTCTGTCACAGTAATTCTGTCTTGCTTGATTCTGTGTAGTATACGCATCTAACATGGGCGCACGTTTTGTCAGTAGCAGCAGAAAGAGAACGCAATGTTTATCAGAGGATGAGGTTATAGGTCCTCATTATGTTAATTTGGATTGATTTGGACTTGGATTTGACACAAAGCCTTTTTGCTGTCAGCATGGGGTAGAGTCAACAATGCTGAGTGAGACTTGCCACATTGGCTTTCTTTACAGCAGGTCGAGTGCAGTATACCTCACAAAATGGGACTTGTGTGGAGTGATGGGCCCTTCCTTACCTTTGCTTGTTCTAGGGTATGCTAATTTTTTGGACCTCGCTAGGCTTGACTATATCTATTGTTTAAAGGCAATTTTTTAACCTTTTTTCAGGAAAATTTGACTACTTTGGTCAGAGTCATCAATGGTGGCATATTCTGGTGATCTTTGTGTTTGGCTGGTGGCGCTGGGCCGGTCTGGACATGCTCAACTACCGGCTCACCACTGGATGTGACCTTTGAGATTTGTGGAACACAATTTTTTGTGTGGAAATTTTAATATACACCTTTTTATATGACTGGTCTACATACGTACGTACGTACGTACCTATAATTGTAGTTAATAGGAAGTAATAAATATTTCATTATAGCTTTTGTATGTATATGTCACGGACTAAGAGCTAGCGCAGACAGGGCACTAGTCTGTCCGGACAATGCACTAGCTATGTCATTGTCCCGACTATGAGCTAGCCACAGCAGGATATTTTACTACACGATATTTCATATGATAATTACGCCTGTGTGCAAAGGCTACGAATTATATACTAGGGTTGACCATGACAGATGGACAAGGTCAAAAGGTCAGTCACTGGAAAAATGTCACATTAATTGCACTTCATAGATTATAACACTTCTATTTCACAACAGCGGTCTTCTATTTCCATTCTTTAATATTTCTATTCTATTTCTAGAACACGCAGAACCTTTTTATCATTGCACCAACTTCAGAAAATGGTATCCTTCGTTCAGTAGAGTTCAGTAGGCGGCGTTTTCCTTTGATCCCCAGATTTTAAACGGCTGTCCTCGACGAATGAGACATTTCAGAAGTTGGTGCAATGATAAAGATAAAGAAACATCTACACTCTCCAACAAAATTGAAAAATTTGAATTTCAAAAAATTTTTTAAAATTCAAAAATTTTGAAAATTTTTAAGATTTTTGTAGTCGGGTATCATCCAGCACTCTACCCTTCATACGTATTTCAACAAAATTTGTTGAGCTGTTAACTATTTGTGGGATGGGAGTTTTTGCAGAAAAGATCTTTTCATGAAAACAAATTCATGTCTTAAAAAATTATTTTAAACAAAACATCTTACTTATTCAAGCAGGTATTAGAACCACTTAGTTCCACATTTTACGTTTGAAAAAATATTTACCAGTTTTTTTAGTAAGCGAGTTACAAATAGAATTTAAATTACAACTAAATGACGTTTCTGCATTGACGTGTAATAGTCTGTTAAATTCATTTAATGTATATAACCTTTTTCCAGTGTCTGACCTTTTGACCTTGTCCAACTGCTACGGTCAACACTAGTATATAATTCGTAGCCTTTGCACACAGGCGTAATTATCATATGAAATATCGTGTAGTAAAATATCCTGCTGTGGCTAGCTCATAGTCGGGACAATGACATAGCTAGTGCATTGTCCGGACAGACTAGTGCCCTGTCTGCGCTAGCTCTTAGTCCGCGACATATACATACTGTATTACATGTGCTCTTGTTCTTTGCTATGGACGTTCTGTGAGTGGAGGAGGTAAACAGTTTTTTTGATTCTTTTAACCCCTTGGAGATTTTATGTTTCTGCCCACTTTTTGGATTTCTCTGCGCAGTAACATTATACATCAACAGTAGTTCCATATATAAATACCTAGTTGCTGTCTGTACTCTTTATTTGTTCTACGCTTAGGTATCTGTTTTGTACAATCAGAAAATTGTTGATAGCCTTTAATCCTTTTTGCAGTTTTGGTTGAATGAAATTTCATTAGTATTGGCTCTCTCCTGACAAAGGCTTTGTCTTAGAGACTGCAGGGCACGCTTTTTTCATTAATTAATTATGGCTAATTTTACCTCTAATATTTTGCTAGAATGATAATAATCTTAGCATTAAAACACACTTTATGAAAGGAACTTTTTATTCGAATCTTATCCCAAAAACCTTGGAGGCCTTACAATAATTCACTTTTGCATCTTGACTTTGCACTCGATGTCTTTTCGTGTCTGAGTTTCGACAGGGCTAAATGCGGTACCGCATAGGAGTGACCAAAATTTGTGAAATATGTGTGAACTTCAGTTTAGATATGCACTATTTTTTATATGTCGGGAAGGGGGGAGGGCGGAACATAAATTCAGCATGAGCTGATCTGTTATAAATTGACTGACGATAATGCGTCGTAGTGACATTTTGATTTTGGCTAATCAAAATGTTGGGCCTCCTACTTAATTTAACTTGTATGCAATGAACGTATACGTACGTATGTGTAGGTTTTGAACTCTATTTATGATGACTTTAAAGTATTATTGGCTTAATTGTGTGTGTTTGTTAGTAACAGCATTTTGCACAATACGTTAATTTTATAAAAGTTTTGTTTATATCATGCGTATATGTATATATTGTTATGTGTGTAACGATCAGGCAGGGGCGCACTTGGGGGGAGGGGCGGCCGCCCCACCCCGCCCCCCAAACCGGACGTAAAAGAAAAAACTTATTCCGACATAAAATTTCAAAAATGGTCGCGCCGTCGGCTCGAAATTTACTCAATTTTTGCTTAATGTGCGCTTATTTTTGCTTTTCAAATCTTATTTGCAAAAAATCTTTCAACTTCTGGAGGGCTTCCCCCAGACCCCCCCAAATTTTTCTGAGGTTCGACCCCGCGACAAAATTTGTTATGTTCGCCGCTGGTAATGGTGGGCCGAACTTTCCACAAATGTATGTCCTTTCCTATTTCTATACTGGTATGAAACTTAGTGGCAATTTCCTTTTTCTTGCAGTCGCCAGGAATAAGTCCTAAATTTGGGAGTTGAGTAAGTCCTAAATTTGGGAGTTGAGTAAGTCCTAAATTTGGGAGTTGAGTAAGTCCTAAATTTGGGAGTTGAGTAAGTCCTAAATTTGGGAGTTGAGTAAGTCCTAAATTTTGGAGTTGAGTAAGTCCTAAATTTTGGAGTTGAGTAAGTCCTAAATTTGGGAGTTGAGTAAGTCCTAAATTTGGGAGTTGAGTAAGTCCTAAATTTGGGAGTTGAGTAAGTCCTAAATTTGGGAGTTGAGTTAAGTCCTAAATTTGGGAGTTGAGTAAGTCCTAAATTTGGGAGTTGAGTAAGTCCTAAATTTTGGAGTTGAGTAAGTCCTAAATTTGGGAGTTGAGTAAGTCCTAAATTTGGGAGTTGAGTAAGTCCTAAATTTGGGAGTTGAGTAAGTCCTAAATTTGGGAGTTGAGTAAGTCCTAAATTTGGGAGTTGAGTAAGTCCTAAATTTGGGAGTTGAGTTAAGTCCTAAATTTGGGAGTTGAGTAAGTCCTAAATTTTGGAGTTGAGTAAGTCCTAAATTTTGGAGTTGAGTAAGTCCTAAATTTGGGAGTTGAGTAAGTCCTAAATTTGGGAGTTGAGTAAGTCCTAAATTTGGGAGTTGAGTAAGTCCTAAATTTGGGAGTTGAGTAAGTCCTAAATTTGGGAGTTGAGTAAGTCCTAAATTTGGGAGTTGAGTAAGTCCTAAATTTGGGAGTTGAGTAAGTCCTAAATTTGGGAGTTGAGTAAGTCCTAAATTTTGGAGTTGAGTAAGTCCTAAATTTGGGAGTTGAGTAAGTCCTAAATTTGGGAGTTGAGTAAGTCCTAAATTTGGGAGTTGAGTAAGTCCTAAATTTGGGAGTTGAGTAAGTCCTAAATTTGGGAGTTGAGTAAGTCCTAAATTTGGGAGTTGAGTTAAGTCCTAAATTTCAGTTGACTGAAACCGGACATACTTTTAGACTAACCCACACAAACTGTTTATTTGCGAGGTTCTTTCAGCAACTGCTAACTGAGAAGCACCATGCTGGACGCACTCTTTGTATGGAAATAGTTTGATTTTTTCACTAAATCGTTTTACCATTTGGGTTTGGGTACGTTTGGAGACGATTCTTGCATTTTCTCTTTTGCTGTATATAGTTTTTCTGTTCGAATTAATGTATACAGTTTTTATATATTCTTCTGTCTGGTGCTGCGCATTCAGATTATATTATTTTAGTCTGCATACGTATTTTGTTTTGTGTGTGCGTTGTTTTTTCTGCATATATTGAATAGTTTTTTTTACGACGTACGTATATTTCAACTGGTAACGGGAAAAGGTTTTGGTGAGCGGGAATTGCGTCTGATCTTGGAACCATGGAGACTTGGTTGGTCACAGAATTAAGATAATTTAGGATTGAATTTTAGTAGTTGATCGCATTTTCCCCATTTTTTGTTTCCAAAACCTTTGTGTTTGAAAACAGCACATCCCCTGCTTTCGATTTCGCTGCAATAAAGCTGGCACTATAAACCTATAAATTTTTTTGTGGAATAGATGAGTTTTCTCTTTTGGCAGGAATGGTTGACACAGCATATTACTGATTCTGTTTTATATACTTGCCACTTTTTATTTATATATTCATGTTTCTTCTATCTGTTTTCTGTGGTGTTAATGTTGTTGTTGTTTTTCTGTGGTTTGTCACTGTTACGTTGGTTGATATCCTGGCTTTTTCTGGGACTAAAATGTTTGGATTTAGATTTGGGCACTTGATTCGAGCACGTATATCTTCGAAAAATGGTAAAGTAAGCAGTTGCACTTTTTGGTATACAGTTAACGTAAATGTATGTTGTATATTTGCTTGTTATTTAACTTTGAAAAGGATTTTTTCTGGAAATTTGACATGTTGCCATCGAAGAGAGCTAATTTCCTTCAGCCCAAATTAGGGAAGGGGAGGGTTTAGGGACATCCCAATTCGGGGGGGGGGGTTAGGTTAAATCCTGATTCCTGGAGGCGCCCCCAACCCGGGCTCCTTCTCTTGGGGAAAAGCCTGATTTCCGTCAGTTTTCGTTTTTGATTTAATTTTTGGTGGGGTCTGTCGTTTTTCTGGTGAGCAAGGCTTTTATTGCATTTGTTGTGATAAGGTGAAGAAGGCGTAAACATTTTGAAGCATTGCTTCAAACGAAGCAGAAATGGCTCTAACCCTGAATTGCATCAAGTCAAGTTAAGGATAGTTGCGGACTAGTGCAGCAGTAAGTTAGCAAATACGAATTCGTGTTCAAACCTGGGCTTAGTCCTCAGCTAATCCACAGTTTGTTGTAATCTTATTTGTTGCAATGCAGGGTCTACTTCTCAATTTTTCCATTTGTGCACATTGTCTATTTGTTTACGTCTTGTGTGTATATCTGTAGAGATTTAGTGCATATGTACTATTGTGTATTTGTACTGTCTGGTGAATATTACTACAAAAGTACATTTTGTGGCGCACTTTTCTGTTGCATACTTAATTTGTTGCAATTTTTGTTATCTGTATTTTGTGTGACCAGGGGCGTGTTCCATTTATTTTTGGTGTCGCTTTTAATTGGAAATTTATTATTTATTTCGGATTTAAACCTAATTAATGGTGAAACGCCTTAAGATTTAGGTCTTGTGTGAGTTTTCTATTTTTGTTGCTTTGCTAGTTAACATATATACCAGGTTCACGTATGCTGTTAAATGTGCCGCAAGTCATACCGGTATTCAGTTTTGGGTCAGAATAAATTTAGACACTCTGTTGCTAAAGGTTTGTAGCAAATTTCGGAGCCTTTTCAGCATCTCAGTCAATTTGCTGTGCATCGCAATTTCCTTTGAAACAATTTGAATTTTTGAGGAAAGCTATTTTCTTTTTTCGGTCTCTGTACTGTATATTTATGTTAAGTTATATATATACGTATGTATGCATATGTGTAATATTAATCACTGTGATTTGAATGTATATATGGTTGGACTGGAGATTCCTTCATATTTGCAGCTTCACTGTTGATTTCCTATGCTCGGGTATTATTTTTAGCATATTTCAAGGAAAATACCTGTGGTGTTTTCTGATTTAGAGAATTTATTAGAACACCAATTTTCTTTGAACTTTCAAAAATATGAGTTTTGGTTGTTTATAGATTTGAACTATTGTCTGTGAGATTTAAAATTGGAAATTGTAAAGTTCTTGGCTAAGTTGTTTTGTCATATTTTTGTAAATTTTTTAGTGTATTTTTGACTATTTGTAAATTTTTATCATGCAAAACAAACTTAGTAAAAGTAGCGTAGTAAGTGTCTGTGTTACTGTTTGCAGTAGAGGAGTGGAGGACTGCTATCGGTTCGGCAGTATAGTAGGAATAGTCATTCGCCTGCGTTTAGGTAACGGCCAAAATGTTTTTTGCGTCCAGACAAATATTTTAGGATGCTCGATGCAGTTGGTACCCCGTGATTCTAATAGTAGATAAGTCAGTGTAGTAAACGTCAATCTTCCTTTTATTTCATACGTATTCTGTGGGCTACCGCACTCTTAGAAATGTTCCTGTAGAAACTACAGGAATCACTTTTGTAGATGATAAATACAAAAGCTTTTGTAGAAAATACAGGTTGAGTCTTGTAATTTCCACAGGTCATCGTTGGTAGTGTTTACCGGACATACTTTGGTAGAATTGATTACAAGTTAGACCAGTATTCAGTACAAATGAAACCTGTAGTTTTCACTGGTTTACAGGTTTGCTCTACAGGAAAGTACTCGATACGCTGATAACGCAAACTTTGTATATAAGGGCGACAGTGGTCATAATTTTTGAAGACTGAAATTTTTGAATGTTTCAAATTTTCAGTCTTCCAACACCCCGTTTGTGATTTTTTTGTAACATTCCCTGCCGAAAATATTTTGGGAGCGGCCGCCCCCCTTTGAAATAACAGGTCGCTCCAGTAAAACTTACAGGCTTTGTGTTGTAAAAACTACAGGTTTGGTATCTGATATAGGATTGTAAAAAAAGTCGAACAGAACTACAGGTTTCTTTTGTATTTTCTACAGGAAATTCCTGTAATAAAAACTACAGGTTTCCTTAGTATTTTCTACAGGAAACTCCTGCAATTGTTACTATTCCAGAGACCGGTAAAAATACAGAAGTTACTTTTGTGGAAAATACAGGTAGCTCCACTAGTGACTGACCGCACAGGAGCACTTTTGTAGAGAACTAGAAGAATTCCTGTAATTTCTACAGGAGTCTTTTTAAGAGTGCGCCTACCGGCAGTCCACTTTTTGGAAGTGTTTTTGATGTTTTTGAGCTCAGAATTTTTCAGATTGTAATGCTGTTTGGAGTTATCTTAACCGAATACATAGTCATCGGGTTATGAGACTCTCGCTATGCTGGCTGGATTCCATGGTTATGCCCTATCTTGGCCATTCGAGTAGGTTTACTGTACCAATTGCATTGAACAAATTTTGCCGTCATCCTTGTGTTTTATAACTCGATTTAGACAAATTTTGACGGCACAGTCTCGTGATTTAATCTTACACCTAAAGGTACCCTAAGTTAACGATATGTCTGTATATTGGAATACTTGCGGGAGGGTCAGTCTTTTAGCCTTAGAGGGTTGAACATGTTCCTCAACCAGATAGCAGAGAGCCAGCCAGCTGTCATAATTATTTAACGAAAAAGCTTACTTTGTGCTGTAACTGCAGCACTTATTCTTTTAAGCTAAAAGGCTTTTAAAAAGTTAAAAGTACAGGCATATATTTGATTTGAACGTCAGTATATTAGTTGGCAGATGAGTTTTTTACATTTCCTGTTGGCTTGTCAATGCTTCTATAGTTTTCAGGAACACCGTTACGTCTTTACAGCAGATAACGGGTTGTTATAGCAAATGTAGCTTCCGTTTTTTTGGTAATTATGTTTATTTTGGCTTAGCTTCTACAACTTACAGGTATATGTGAACCGACAGAATATAATAGTGTGTAACAGCCGCAATTTATGGCTTCCTAAAATGTGATAAGAGCGCGTGTACTACTGGAAGTAATAATATGTTAGTACAGGAATACCTATTCCGGTATAGATAAGGTTTATGGAGTCCTTAGTTCATCTCATTTCATAGCTAAGCTAAAAAAGTACTACAGGACAGGTAAACAATTTCACAATGATATGTAGCAATGTTAGAGATGCCCCCTTGCATATTATCGATACTATCTTGTGTAGAATTTCAAGAATGGTAGCAAATTAGATTGCGTTAGGAGGAAAAGTCACAAAAGTCTGAAAAAACAGTGCGGGTCTTTTCCAGATTACCCCCTCCGCCACGACTCAGAATTCTTAAAACTTGACTAATTGAGTTGAAATTTGGTGTGAGTATGTTTTCGACCATTCTGAGTTCAAATATCGCAAAATTTTTGATTTTGCGAGATTAGATTTTTTGACTCGCAACGGGGACCAAGGAAAACGGAAATATTTTTGTCGCCGATTTTGCTGCGTATAGGGATTTTCTGGATCGCTGAACACGAATCTGAGGTCCGTTTTTTAATTCAGCTTTTTGTGAGCACAGCATAAGCTTACAACTTCAGCTTATATCAAGCTAACGAAAAGCTGAATCAGGAAACGGAGTTCAGATTAATGTTCAGCGACCTAGAAAACACGTATATGCAACATTTCAGCAAAATCGGCGGCAAAAAGTATTCCCTTGCCCCCCTTGCGGATCGCAAAACTCGAATATCGAGAAATCGAAAAATTTTGCGATATTTGAACTCGGCATGGTCGCAAACATACCCATACCCAATTTCAACTCAATGGGTCAAGTTTTAAGAATTTTGAATGGTGGTGGGGGGGGGTAATCTGGAAAAGACCCAACAGTGCTATGAGTTCTGATATAAGTTTAGTCCACTGTTGGGGGAAGCCAAAATTGTCTGAGTTTGGATTGTTGACCCTGATTAAATGTACCTAATCAATTCTTGACAAAGCTTTAGGAGGTTTCACAAAAGAACAGGGCTGCGTTGCAAACGATCCTCATAAGCCTAGGAACGCTTCTAAATTCAAACTCCCTTCTAGACATCTGGGCCGCGTTGCAAAAGATTCTCCTAAGCACCCTCCTAGGAAGGTACTTAGGATGATGTCTGGGAGCTGTCTAGTAGGGAGTTAGGACTAGGAGACCTCCTAAGCCCGTTTCAAAAGATTTCATCTAAGTTTAGTTGGCGCTGCTCCTAACTTAGGAGGAATGATAGGAGTGGTGGATAGCTGCACTCCTAGACTAGATTAGGAGAATGTTTTGAAGTCCAATTCTCCTAAGTGGCCGCCAATCTTAGGAGCCCTCCTAGGCTTAGGAAGACTCTTTTGCAGCGCGGCCCTGCTCTGCTAGACGTCCTCCTAAGTATGCATGTATCATCTTGGGTAGAAGAGTGCTTCACTTAGGAGAATCTTTTGCAACGCGGCCCAGATCTTGACATATAGCATGAGCACGTATATATAGTCAATAGCAGTATCCGAAGACTCGCAGACGAAAAATGCTAACGAAATTGGTTTGAATTTGAAATTCGAAACTGTCTTATGGTAACTTGTTTTTGTTCTTCGTTCATAGATGGAATAGCAATCTAAACTTGTAAACGCCAGTTAATGATGATAGAAATTGTAAAGCATTGAACAAGTCTTTTCAATACATGTCGCATTATGTTGTCAATTTCAACAGTTTAATACTAATCTTATATCTGAACTTAAACCCGATTAATTTTTTAAACTTAGATCTGAGCGTCCAAATTCGCCTAACCGGGCAGTTAGCTTAGCTGCCAAATTTCTGACCTGTTCCTGGAGACAGGTCAACAAGATACGCGCAAAAACTTTGTTTTGGATCACACAAAAATTTTTTCGTTTTGCAAAATTTTCTATTTTTCGAATTTCTCAGTTTTGTGGAGGTCAAAGGGGCCCGACAAAGATTTGTGCCTGATATGGTTGAACGTTGTACAAGAGGTTTTGGATTGTAATGAACACGAATGAGATTAGTTTCAGTTTTTATTAGCCCTGTGTGAGCTTTAATCTTAAGCTCAAGTATTCCCCCCAAGACCCAATTTAACAATTCCCCCCAAATTGGGAAGTGTACATTAGTGTTTTAGACGACCGGGTTGAACCGGCCGGTGGCCGGCCGCCGGCCGCCGAAAAATGTCACCGGCCGGCCAGCCGTTGGCCGTTCTCGGCCGGCGGCCACTGGCCGGCCGGCCGCCGGCTGGCCAGACATATTTCTCAGTGTTTGAAGGTAATCTGAGCTAGAAAGTTGCAAAACATTTTTATTATGCATTACAAAGGCAATGGAATCGGTTTTTACTTCATATATTTGGAAAAAGTTCACATGCAGTTAGGATTTGTTTTGTAAACATCTGCTGTTCTGGTCAAATTGCTGTATTAACTACAAATATTTGTGTTAGGCCGGCGGCCGGCCGGCGGCTGAACGGCCGGACGGCTAACGGCCGGCCGCCGGTGGACGGCCAGACACTCAGCCGGGCCGGTCGCCGGCTCAAAAGCCGCCGGCTTCCCGGCCGTCCTAAAACACTAGTGTGCATATTCTTGCATTAAAGTAACCGCATGTGTAATATACATAAATGGAACCGATAGGAGCTATTTCTAAAAAATTTTTAACCAAAAATTTAACATTTTACAAATTTTTAATTTCAAGTAATCTTAAATATTAAAACGTTATTATTTTATTTATGATATAACATATAACACACATGAATTATTTAAGTTCGTGCATGATAATTGCCATTTCATATTCAAATTTGAGGATTAGCTCGAACCAATAAAATTATTTCAAAATACACGTTTTTAATTAGAACATCAAGAACTGGAAAATAGTTTCATTTTTATTGCGGATAAGTCAAAGTCGCCCAGGTAACTTTTGTAACGTTTATTTCATCCTTTGAATACATTTTAGTAGTAAGTACACAACACATGTCCCCAATTTAACTATTTCGCCCAAACGAGCTGGGAGGCCAGGGAATAGTTAAAGAGATCCTTGGTTCCCACTAGCTTCCCCAAATTTAAGCTCTATTGGTCAATTTTTTGGAAATTTTAGATTCTGGTGCGGGTCATACATGCGCAAGGGGTGTACTCAGGGTGTACCAGGTACACCCTAATTTCTGGAGGGACCCCGCAGTGCGCAAGCAAAATCAAGGGGACCGCGCGGCGCGAGCAAAGCGAGCGCTGTTCATGATGACAAAGTTGCGCAATTTAGCAGGAATTATTATGAATGATTCAGAAAAACCTAACAAAAATTCTGTCGTATGTTAGTAGTTTTAATGACACTGGCACGCCGATTACAATGTGCGAATTGAGTGCAAAAGGAGTGAAAAATAAAAGACAGTGCTGCTTATTTGCTGTTATATATTTTGAAAATGTCGTGATCGTTCCTATTCTACCTATATATACCTTTCCTCGTCACGCTAGCCCCCCCCCCCCTTTGGGCGATGGGGTACCGCGCAAAATAATTTTTGGTACACCCTGTGAAGGGACACCTTGCTCATGTATGGTGCGGGTAACCTTAAGCAGCTGAAAACTAAATTTAAAATCAATCAATTAATCAATCAGTTAACCGAATTCTCTATTCGCCGCACCTGCACCCACTTATAAAATGGATAGTACAAGTATTAACTCTTTAAGGTTTCAGTTTTAAAACATGGTCGTAAACGTCCAGAAAGTTAGTGTAAAGTTTTGATTTAGACATTTCAGAACTGCCTCAAGTTGTTTATTTAAGACCGACCCCGTCGAGGATAGAATAAGTCTTTCTATCAAAATTGAGATTAAGTGACCCCAGAAAAAGGTCGGTTAAGTGACACGACAATTCCTCAAAAGTCGCCCAAATAAAAACAGAAATGTTGTTTCTAAGCTCCCCAGAATTTAAGTTTGTCCTAATTTCAAACTTCTTTTCATGAGTTGAAGGGGGAAACATTAAGGTTTTAAGGTTGCTTAATAGGAGGCCAATTTAGTGCTGTACTTTCAACCCTCTTCAAGAAAATTACAAAAGTTAATTTTAACTGGCATGTTTTTTAAATTTTTAAAAAATATAATTTTTTCTAGTGGTTTTGTGGAAAACGCTTTTTGTGGTTTGGAAATTTCGGGTAATTTACCGAAACCGTTTTATGAACATTCCAATGACGTTATGAGTATTTGGCTAATCTTTTAGCTTCTGTACAAAGTAATAGTAGACGTTATGGAGTCTCTTCATTTTATAATTTTAGATATATCTGGTATACTTTCTAGTTCATTATTTTTCGTTTTCATTGTTAATTATTTTATTTGTTATTTATGAAAGTTCATACATCATTGAATTTCATTTCCTCTTACGTAATTATATCTCAAATCAATTAAAATTTTAAAATCTTCAACACTATCAACTATACTATAAATTCCTTGTTCCCCTGACAATTAAAATGTAAGTCTGGTAGGTACGTAATCAAAAGTGCACTTAATGCAGTTATACAGTAGAAAGTCTGCTAATGCATAATTTTTATCCTAATTCTGAAAAGTATAATTTTTGCATTTGCATCTGAAAGAGTTCATGTCTGTGAGCATTAAACCTATTGTAGCTTAAAAGTTTCTCATTTGGTGGGAAAAATTTTGAAAGTAGCGGCAATTAAAACCACCAAAATTAATGGCCCGTATAAAGGGAACTGCCGGACGGGTCGAAATGTGACCTATATTTGTCGTCACCGTTTTAGGGGGATATAATCATAAAATTTGTAAAATTTTGAAAATTGAGGACAAAATGGCAACTTTGCGCAAGCCTTTGCAACATTCGTTGCCATTAATTGAGTAATTCTAAGTCGTTTGCAACTTGGAAAATTTGCACCCCGCAATCACTTAATTGTAGCCATCTACTCTTTTGTAGCAAAACATTTGCCGCCAGTTTTGGAAATGTTTCCTATTCCTATTTCCTCATTCGAATACACAGCTTTAGTTGACTCAGATTGCATATATATTTCTATTAAATAATTCTGTTATTCATTAAGATAAGAGTAAGCCACTAGTCGGTTTCTCTCTTTGTGTCAAATTGCTCCGACCAGAATACGCGAATGTTTCTTCGATTGTGGGTGATCGACAAAACAGGCCGATCCACGATTATCGAGTATAATTAACAGCCAATCAGACTGCGTAAAAACAACTTGTTTTTAAAACGTTTTCTAAAAACGTAAAAACGTATGTAAAGTAAAGGATTAGGACAGTTTCAGTGTCTTCATAGGAAAGGTCCCGCTAGGTGGATAAAGTGTGCTGGTTTAAACTGAACCTAGGGCCTTATAAATTGGATTAACGGATTGATTTAAACATTGATAATTTTATGAACACGTTCACAGACTAATAATAAACCGATTACAGTTTAATCGGCGAGTTAAACTGACTGGCTTAATCCGTTGAAGTGTTTTAGTCCACGATTTTCTTGAATAATTGGCAGCATTATGAATTTAACTAGATCTTTTTCATGAAAGAGTTGCAAAACAGAAATTCAAGCTTCAGTTTAATTTAAACGAGTTAAAAAATTTAATTCTAACTCTGCTCTACCGAACTCCAACCTTAAAATGGTCCTAACTCTGCCAGCCTGCGTTAAATATATATGTATATATATTAATCATCTTTAACATTTGTTATTCATACTATTTTTGTCAACTTGTAAGCTTATAACTGCAAAGTATTTTTATTAAATTGACAGAAAATGTTGACTGTTCATTTGAAAAATCGGTTCCCATTTAATTTTAAGCTTTAATTGTTTGCCCCGTAGTTGTAACAGTAAACTTATGCCCCAGCACAGCAAAAGGTTTTGCTTTCATTGCAGGCTTGCAAAAAGCGCTTTAAAATGGCAATTAAACACTATTTCATGTTTCCCTTTTACATTCCCTTTCTGTAAAGTTTAGTCATTTTTGAAAAATTGTTTGGGTAGGTATTTTGATTTCTCTGTGAATCAAACCGATAGTTTAGTTGACTATTTCTGCACACTACATATCATGGTTGCACTTATGTATTAATCAAGACCAATTTAATTAAAATATATGCTAATTAACAGGAATTAGCAGTTTCTAATTTTATCAATTTTCAGTTATTTAACCTGACTTAAATCTTCATTTAATCTAAAAGTAAACATTTGCTTTTTAATTTCAAATGTTTAGTTTTTCAATCTAAACTTCAGTTTCTTACAATATTTCATCAGGAAACTTTAGATGTGAAATGCGCCCTGTCATATTTTTGTTTCTAATTATTATTATATTTGAAGCCATTGGACAGCAATTAACGTGTAAGTTTTTTCACAATTTTATTTAAGTCAGTAGCAGTACCATGTTTGAGGCCGACCGTCGCCGACTGGGATGCAAATCAACAATCACAAATTTACAGTTTAGAGCAACTAAGCTAAAAAGCAGAAGCTACGCCTAAACTACGCCACGCTAAATTCACTATTAAACTTCTCTTACTGCAGCTGGAATACTAAATAGAATGTGTTTAATTCACAACAAATTAAAGTTTTATTGGACGGCAATAATCAAAATACTATCGATCTCTCGACCTTTGAAAATATCCACATTTAGCCTCGGATTTAGTTTCATACCTACTTTATTCTCTACGTCTTCATCTACCTGCTCCAGCGCCGACAGTATATACTAGGACAAAAACTGTAAAAAAAGCCTGGTCTTAGTCTGGCCTGAGCAGTCAGTGTACACGTGCACCAACATTTTTTCTAATGTGCCATCCGAAAATCAATATCTTAGAAGTCATAATAGCTGCACTGCAAACTGCTCCAGGCCGGTAGCCGGCCACCGGCCGCCGAGTAGCCAGCCCGCCGCCGATCGTCCGGCCGGCGGCCGGCTGGTGAAACCCCGACCAGCCTCAAACACTAAGTAGCAATAGCGCTACCAAGAGTACATAATGATAAGAGTATGACAAACCTAACACTCTATGCAGTGAAGGCCAAAACTATGCTATGCGCGCTATCGGCTGACCCCCCCCACGAACTGACCCCCTCTCACACCGCCCCTATATAGGTACATAGTCCTAAACGGGGGTCACTTACTCGCTTAGGCTGTTTTTTACATGCAAGTGTTAAACATACACGCTTAAACCCCCTCCCAAATTGGGCCGCTAATAATTTCAACGTGTAATTATGCAAAGCAGTGAGCGACCCCCGTTTGGGCCACGTTCCTATATAGGGGCGGTGTGAGAGGGGGTCAATTCGTGGGGGGGGGTCAGCCGATAGCGCTGATAGCATAGTTTTGGCCTTCACTGCATAGAATGTTACGCTTGTTATACTCTTATCATTTACTCTTGGTGCTACTAAGTTTCTGAGAAGGCAACCATCTTTAGTGTGGATATCTTTGCTCACCAAAACTTAGATATATGTTTCGGTACGTGGTTGCCTCACTGTTTACTTCATCATCCCGTGAGGGGTGGTATTTTTATTATGCTGGTTGAATGCTTGTTTATTCATATTTATCTGCAATTTGTTTGTGGCTAATTTTAAATTTTGTTGCAGCCGACGGCTGTTTTCGGGTCTACAAAAACTGTATCATCGTGAACGCTCAACCATTTGATCGAAGATCGACCGTCACGCTGGAAGAATGCCAAAATCTCTGCCTGAGTCGTCAAACTGGTACCTATTCCTGCAAGTATGAAGACTGGCTTTTATTTCAATCCCTGTTCTTCTGTACAAAAATTAAAAAATTTAATCCCCGCCCTCACCATTGGCTATCTGGAAAACTGTGACAACAGGGACTTATAATAATGTTAAAGCTGGTGATTGGACGATGTTTAGTTTTCAGCTAAGGTGCATTCATAGTTCCTGACGCAAGCAGACTCGCGTCGACGCGCGTATGTAGGCGTCTCCATGCGTTCGTAAGCATGAATTCGTGACAACTGATTTTGAACGGCTAAAACAGCATGTTACATTCTGAGTCGTCGACGCGCGTCTCTATGCGTCGCGACTATGAATGCACTTTTACAGTTTAAGCTGCTGAGTCATCACTAAATTAAGACCGCAGAAGTTCATCTAAATTATATACACAAGCTAAACTGGCATGAATGGTTTGCCGCCGCTTCTTTCTTTAGGCAGCTAAGTTTGTAGCGTCGATTTTCGGGAAATGGTTGCCCTTGAAAGGGCAGTTGGGATAAGTAATTTTTCACTAAATATCGCTAAAAGTTACTTGATACACCCTCTTAAAGGGAGTCCTAGCAAATCCACCAGCTCAACTTGACTACCGGCTTCGAAAAAAGTTCTGATCCGGCTGTTCTAAACAATTTGCCCACTTTTGCGGACTCCAACGGTGTAACTTTCGACCATATCTCGAGATTCACAAAAGCTAGAGAAATTGCGATTGCAGATTTGGAATCTACGTCCATGAATTACCACAGGACTTACTTTTCAATCAAATCCGAGATTAAAAGATTTTATCCGTTTTTGACACCTTCACCTGAAAATGGTTGCCCATAAAAGGGCAGTTGGGATAAGAAATTTTCTTCTAAATATCGCTGAAAGTTACTTGACACTTCTTTTTAAAGGGTGTCCTAGCAAATCCACCGGCTAAACTTGACTGACGAGTTCAAAAAACACAGATATTAGGCGTTTCTGGGCAGTTTGCTCATTTTTGCGGTCTCCAACAGTGTAACTTTCGACCATATCTCGAGATTCACAAAAGCTAGAGAAATTGCGATTGCAGATTTGGAATCTACGTCCATGAATTACCACAGGACTTACTTTTCAATCAAATCCGAGATTAAAAGATTTTATCCGTTTTTGACACCTTCACCTGAAAATGGTTGCCCATAAAAAAGCAGTTGGGATAAGGAATTTTCGATTAAATATTGCCACACGTTACTTGACACTTCTTTTTAAAGGGTGTCCTAGCAAATCCACCGGCTAAACGTGACTATCGAGTTCAAAAAACACAGATATTAGGCGTTTCTGGGCAATTTGCTCACTTTTGCGGTCTCCAACAGTGTAACTTTTGGCCATATCTCGAGATTCACAAAAGCTACAAAAATTTCGATTGCAGATTTGGAATCTGCGTCCCCGAATTACCCTAGGACTGACTTTTCAACCAAATCGGAGACAAAAAGTTTCGACCATTTTTGAGAATCGCCTTGGTCCCCCCTTACGATTTTAAAAAATTAAATTCCCTGCCCTGGTCGACTGGGTGGGTCTAGAGCGATGAAATTAAAATGGGCCAGGTTTGGGACCAACCCCCACATACCCACCAAATTTCAGCTCCGGGCGTTGAGCCTAGCTTGAGTTAACAGGGGGGGGACAAGAAGAAGAAGAAGAAGAAGAATAATAATAATAACACGACGAGAATAAGGGTTTGCCCTTTTCCTTCGGAAGTAGCGGCAAACCAATAAGCAGGTAGATAGATAGGTTCTAAGGGATAGATTTATGACAACTTAATATTCCGTTGGCTAACTTCTACCAAGAGTACATAATACATAAGAGTATGACAAGCGTCATACGCTATGTATTATCAGCTCGCTACATCCTCTGCACGCTATCGGCTGATCCCGTACCTAAATCAGACCCCCCTCACCCCGCCCCTATACATGTGGTGCGGGGTCTAAACGGGGGATTGAGCTCGTGCTTGTATATTTTGTACACAGATGTGTAAATCATACAAGCTTAGACCCCATACACAAATTGGGGCCCCGTCAAGTTTAACATGTAAGTATACTAACATAGACCCCGATCCACCGTTTGGACCCCGTACATGTGTAGGGGCGGGGTCAAGGGGGGCCTGATTTAGGTACGGGGTCAGCCGATAGCGTGCAGAGGATGTAGCGAGCTGATAATACATAGCGTATGACGCTTGTCATACTCTTATGTATTATGTACTCTTGCTTCTACCGAATTATCAATTATTTATAATAAAAATTAAACTTTTGTTGCTTTTTTCACTTTTAGGTCCTTTGTTTATGACAATACCCACAAAATCTGTGATCTATTTGCCCATACAGGGACACAGTATCCGGCAAAATTGGTTCACTATTACGGTAGAGATTACTATGAGCCCACCGGACAGTGTTCTACCGTCGGGCCGGCTACCACACTGCGGCCGTTACCTGGAGACGGTAATTTAGTTAATTAATTAATAATTAACAAAGGGATAATTAATATTTAGAGTTACCATCCTTTCCAGATAGTGGTTTCGGGATATTTGAGGATAACTGACTTCTAGTTACGTGTAAACTGTCGCTGCATAATCTCATCGAAACCATACCTGAACGGGAGGTTGAATTTCACTGACCCTTGTGGAAGCAAATTTGGGCTGCAACTTATGGAAGCGATTTTTCTTAAACGCACCGTTGAAAGCGATGTTTTAGAGATTTTTGCTGTCTTTTAAAAACAGCTACTTTTTAGAGAAACAACGTTTTTCAGACGTTTTTAGCAAAAATAGTAATTTTAAGTTGAAGAAGTCCGGCAAAGCCTTTGGAAATTTTTGGAAATTTTAGTCGTAAAAGTTTTTGGGCAATTTTCTTACCACTTGTATAGCCAGTTTTTTTACCCTTTGTGGGAGCAATTTTGGGACCCCTTGTGGGTGACTTGTGGGGAATTCTTCCTTCCCCCCCCTTGTCCACCTGTGATCGAAATCTTCAAGGTCCTGGTACTGCAGGCAGATTAAACTGATTTCTGTCCCAGAACAGAAGAAAAGTAGTTTGAGAACAAAAGAAACTTATACTCTAAATTCACACAGACTGTACATATTTTGTTTGTGTTAAAGAACCGTAATTTGTTGATCATATATAAGGCGCGCTCATACGTATACAATGGCCAGTTGTATTGTTAAATCTCTACGTCTGCGCTGGCCGCGGGTCTAACCTTACATACTTCTTAGCATCTATTTTGAAATGAAAAAGTTGTAATTTTTTTATTTTAGTTCAGTGCGGTCCAAATGAGGAGGCCGTTTTCCTGGAAATCGAAGGCTATGTACTGTTGGGAAACGATGACATTTTGATGGAGGGTGTCACATTAGAGCAGTGTTTGGATGCCTGTGCTCAGAATATGGTTAGAGTTTCAATGATAGACTCATTAAAGCTGGTGTCACACAGTTTTGGGTCAGCTATCAGTCAGTCAGCGAAATGAGTTAAAGGAGTTAAGCCGTAATTTGTTACCTTAATAAAGAGTACATAATGTAAGGGTAAGGAACTCTTACACTTGCATGTACGAATCATGCTAGGCATACTCGGTGCGTACCTAACTGGGGACCGCCTCCCCCACGTAAGTTTCGGGGGGGCCCACTTTACACTGATTACACGGTTTCATATAAACGCGTGTCTGCTCGCTGAATCGCTAATTAACCTCAGGCTTACGGTAGGTACTTTAGCAGTAATTTTTATTAATTAATTATAACTTTAATTAGCTTAATACAATTAAAGAACTAATTAGGCAATTTTGTAGCATTTTCCGCTCTTCCCAATAATATAAAAATTGTTGCGTACCTAAATAATACAAAAGTTCGTAGAAATGTAATCTGTAACAATTTTTATATCATTGGAAAGAGCAGCAATAATGCTAATAATAATAATAATTTTAAAAATCCTGAGGATAATTAACGAATTAGCGAGGAAACACACGTTTATATGAAAGCGTGTAATTAGTGCAAAGTGGGACCCCCTGAAAGTTACGGGTACGGGCCGAATTAACGTATCGAGCAAATGCCTATCATGCTTAGCACATAATAGTGTTAAGAGTTTCACACTCTTATCTATCTATTATATACTTTTCTCTTAGTTAATTGACAAAACAAGCTGAAAATGCAATATGAGTTTATGGTTGATTAATTTCAGGCAACCGACGGTAGTCAAGCGCCCTGCAAAAGCGTCGACTATGACAGCGTTCGTCGGGAATGCGCCATCAGCAGCACTGAAGTCGCCATTCCGGAAGGCAGCGGGCAGCTTCAGGCCAGTCCCAACGGCGCCTACTATCAGAAACAGTGCATTGACCGTGAGCCGGATTTCACTGATTATAGGAATTAAGAAATTTTAATTTATTTTGAAAAAAGTGTTTTGATCTTTTTGATGCTAAAAGTAGATTTTTTCATGTACCAAGTTTCTATGGTCGGTTTGAAAGCGCTCAATTTTAAGTTTGAAATATAGTTTACTTTAAATTGCTATTTTTCTCTGATTTCAGGTAGCCTAGTGACGGGCTGCGACCGAATTCTGCCCCGGGTGCCTCAGATGATTTTGGTCGGATTCGCCCGAACTGTGGTGACTGCGCGCGATTTCAACGACTGCCTTCGACAGTGCCTGAATTCTCAGCAACTTTTTGGTTTTTCCTGCAACTCTGGAATGTTCTACTTCCAGGTACGGTGACTGATTGTCGAGCCGATATAGAACTGCTAAGTGCTCAGAAATCGCATGGAATTGAAATCCGTTCAAAGAAATTCAGTGTAATTAGAGGTTCACGCGGCAAAAAAACTTCCGCATTCTGATAGGCTGTAAAAGTTGATTTTTATCATTTCATTGCTTAATGATTTATTGCAACTGAATATTCCTTTTTCTTCGAATTTGAAAAATTGACAAATTATGCTTATGAAGATTCTAAGGAATTGTTGATTTTCATTTGATTACAGTAGTTTCAATTTCACCTGTTTCTAGGAAAATACGGACAGCTGTATCCTGAACTCGGAAACACGAACGACACAGCCGGATTTGTTCACGGAAGAAACGGTGGATCAGGTTGATTATTTCGAACTGAACTGCAATCGGCGGACAGTGGTCAGTAGCAGGACGCTCACTGAGAACAAGCCACGGATTGTCAAAAATCCTGGTAGGCATTTGTACATTCTTGAAGATCATAAACCATCTGAAACTGATGGAAGTCCAAACATTGGGCTGGCTTTAATCATAGCGATAAGTGTCGTTTGTCATACTCTTATGTATTATGTACTCTTGCTATTTTTGATGAAGCAGTACCAGTAGCAAGCAATGCAAACAGTCATACAGAAGAATTAGCGAATTAGCAGTTTTGTCTTAAATATTTCAGGAAATCCGTTTGCTAAACCGCGCCGAGTCCCCAGTCGGCTGGATACTGCTTTTGCCAGCGTTCAGCGATTCATTGAAAGCGGCCCCTCCACGGTTGGGAAGTCGGCAAATCTGAACTCGATTTCGGCAGAGCGAAATTCGGTAGCAGTTTTGGGAGAGTGGACCCAATGGAGCAACTGTGATCAAAGTCGGGACGGTCGACGAATTCGGTATCTCGTTTGCGCGAAACCGAACATCGCCGACTGCCGATTTGAATCGGAATGGTGCGATAGCACGGCTGGCGGTGAAAATATCCGTAAGTAGTAACTGCAGATAATTGCAAGTAAAACGGCAAATTTGTGGTCCTACCATGGCACAGCTTGAGTGTTTGGTGGCACCTACTGCAATAAGTATTCAATTTTTGGAATTTCTGTTTCCCAACTTTTTACAACCTGACGTAAATTGTATTCTTAGTGGTGATCTAAATTTTCAGTTGATTTGCTTTATAGACAGAAATGGTAGGATTTTTGTAGAATGACCCTTATTTTTAACAAGAATCTTTTATCAAAAAAGTCCGTCAAACCTTTAATCAAACACTTGGGTTTGTTGTTTTTGTGAGACTGCCCTCTGGACTATGTATTATTCTGGTGTCAGCCTACCGCTTCCCTCTAAAAATGTCAGTTCGGTTTGGATTCGAATCCAAACTTTAGCTCGGTTAGTGGCGCTATCAGTGGAGTGTCAGTCTGATCTATCAACAGCTGTGGCTGCGATATATCCATCGAAGTCCTAATTATCCGAAGTTTTCCTCTCACAGGTACTCTAATGATGTATCTGTTTTGTTGGTGCGTTTATGTTTTAATATTTGCCTTTTAGTATTTGTTGCCGAAGACGGTCCCCGGAATAGCAGTATTGCCGCGGCGGGCAGTCGGAGCGGTGGAACCCTGTTGCTGGATAAGAAAGCCGCGGATTGCCCTGAGGGCATTTGCTGCCCTTTCGATAATTCCTGTAAACTTGGAATTGTCACTCTGCCAGACGGTCGGCGTCAGTGGTGCACTGACCCTTGCAATATAAAAAGAACAGTGTAGTAGTTACAGGAATTTTTTATTTTTATCATCTGAGATCTGATTTGCTGTGTTTTCGGATTTTCGCATCGGAGGTGCTGTAGTGACACTTTTCTTTCTGTCTTGTGAATAATTTCTCTAAATGTGCAATTTTTATTGACCATAGACCATATTATTGTTCTTTGTTGTAATTGTATATGATTTTTTGCATAGTGCTAATAGTAAAGGTGCTGTCATTAGTATTTTCTATGGGAATGTAGGATAATATTTACTTAATCAAGAGTACATAAGAGTATGACAGGCGTCATCCGCTACGTATTATCAACTCGCTACATCCTCTGCACGCTATCGGCTTACCCCTCCATAAATCAGAAAAGCAAATTCGAACTCTATGCTTGCACGCTAAAGTTCGAAAACACAACTAGTCAGTTGGTTCAAAGAGCGTCTGTCTACTGCGTGTATTGCGTTTTGACAATTTATGGGGGGGGCTCAGCCGTTAGCGCGCATCGGGTGTAGCGAGCTGATAATACATTGCGTATGACGCTTGTCATACTCTTATGCATTATGTATGTACTCTTGCCTAAATATACCTAATGTAACTTTTACATCAATAGATGTAAAAATCACCCAAACATACCTTGGTATATATTCGTGAAGCTGAAAATGTCTATATTAGTGGAGGACAATTTCGCTTCACGTTAACCCTTTCCCGCATAACGTTACAAATCTGTAACAAGGGTAAAAATGGACGGGTTGTGGTCGGTCAGTGCAAAAAATGTTAGTCCGGTCAATGCCAGATCTCCGGTGCCTTTTTACCCAACGCACGTCCGCAACATCCTGAAAGAATATCTCTAAACTATTTTCTGTCCTTTTGTCTCTACAGCCTTAAGATAGATGCGAAAGTTTGACCAAAACTGTACCATGTTTGGGTATTTAATTGGGAGCTTTCTGGAGCTGGCTTCAAAATACTTGCAGAAATGACACTCGATCCAAGTTATAGAGGCTGTCTCGTAGATTAATTTGGGCTAAGTCTCATTTTGCTGCTACAGAAATCGCAACAGCTGCAACCAGTTTTGTCCATTATCAGAAGTGACAGTTTGGGGGAAATTTCAACTTTGCTCGACTTTGATGGCTTCTAACTTTTTCTAGGTGCATCGGGGACCCTTCAAACCTGAATTATAAAATGTAGAGGAATTAATTCTCTATCGATTGGTGGCAGTCTCATCTCTCTAGGTGCTCCCAGTAAAAAACGGCAGCCAAAATTGTGAAATCGGTCATTTGGCACCGCTGAATTTGCGAACCCTCATGCGGGAAAGGGTTAACTAGCAAAATCCGGAATTCTGAGTTCTTGAGTATTTTGGTGTCAGATCTCATTTTCTTGCTGAAAATGGCTGGAAAAACAGATTCGGAGCAATTTTAAGCCCAGAATACAAAAATTCAAATGTTTAGTTAACCCTTTCCCGCATAACGTTACAAATCTGTAACAAGGGTAAAAATGGACGGGTTGTGGTCGGTCAGTGCAAAAAATGTTAGTCCGGTCAATGCCAGATCTCCGGTGCCTTTTTATCCAACGCACGTCCGCAACATCCTGAAAGAATATCTCTAAACTATTTTCTGTCCTTTTGTCTCTACAGCCTTAAGATATAGATGCGAAAGTTTGACCAAAACTGTACCATGTTTGGGTATTTAATTGGGAGCTTTCTGGAGCTGGCTTCAAAATACTTGCAGAAATGACACTCGATCCAAGTTATAGAGGCTGTCTCGTAGATTAATTTGGGCTAAGCCTCATTTTGCTGCTACAGAAATCGCAACAGCTGCAACCAGTTTTGTCCATTATCAGAAGTGACAGTTTGGGGGAAATTTCAACTTTGCTCGACTTTGATGGCTTCTAACTTTTTCTAGGTGCATCGGGGACCCTTCAAACCTGAATTATAAAATGTAGAGGAATTAATTCTCTATCGATTGGTGGCAGTCTCATCTCTCTAGGTGCTCCCAGTAAAAAACGGCAGCCAAAATTGTGAAATCGGTCATTTGGCACCGCTGAATTTGCGAACCCTCATGCGGGAAAGGGTTAATATCCGCTCTCATTGTTTGGAGAAGAAAACAATACTTAAGCTAAACTATTTCATGTTGTTATTGTAGCAAGTTCAGCTCCATAAAGCAATGCCCGGGGCTTGAAGGTTAAGCCTCCGGAACCGAGCCCGGTTTTTGGAGCGGTAAGTCCAGTCTCCCAGCCGCGAAGGCCCAGCCTCTAGCAGGACCTGCTGGACGGAGGGAGACCCGTTCAGGCGTGATCGAATTCTGGTAGGACATATTACATTTGTCTAAACCTTCACTAGAAAACAGAATTTAAGCGTTCAGGAGATGCCTAAGCTGTATGCAAAGACTAGCACCAGCTATTGAGTGGCACTAGTCTGCCGCATAGCCCACCGTGCCTACTGGACCTTGGACGGCCCAGGCCTTAGCGCTCCAGAGGGCTGCAATTTCTTAACGGCGCCACTCTAGTGCTGATTGCCACCAAAGTCTGTAGGGCACACAGAGAGCAGCAACGATACAAATGCAAACTGTTCATCCAAAACGGCTCCGTGGTGTAGGGGTAGCATTCCTATTTGCAGACCGGGAAGTCCGTGGTTCTACTCCCGTAGACCTAGATCAAAGTCTTCGCAAGGTAGGCTTTTACATCCAACGCTGTATCAATATTCAAATCAGTCAATATTGTAATGTATACATAAGCACCCCTGGCTTATTTTTACTGGGGGGGCTCACTTGACGGGGCCCCATAAAAATAAATAAATAAATTCCCCATAAATTCCGACCTCCCCTCCCATAACCCCAAATATTGCCTAATTTTACCACTTTTACCCTAAATTTTCAAAAACTTTTCCGGCTTCGTCGGTTTTTTTAACGGGATTTTCGCTATTTTAGCTTAAAAAACACCTAAAATCAGTTATTTTTAGCGATTTTTAGCACTTTTACACAAGAAACCTAAAAATTTGTCAAAAATATGACCCCCCATTCTGGCTGAGCCCCCTCATCAATGGGGGGGGAATAAGCCCCCCATATCGCCCCCCCCCATAAATTTTGGCCTAAAAATAAGCCAGGCGCCTGTGTGCGTGTCTCATTCAATATATTTGGAGGATTTTCGTACGAATCATTCTTAGACTAGCAACGAGCTGGCTTTCTGGGTCGATATAGATACCTATCCTCGGTTTTATAAAAATCCTACTACAGTCAGTAAAGTCGTGAATTCTGCAATCCTGAAAAGCTGAAGTCTAAAATAAACAAGACGAATTTGCCCTCCGAATTTATTTGATTGAAAATTCGCCAATGAATGGTGCAAAAACTATATCTAATTCAATAAAACATAACTATAAATGTCTCACTTCTGGAATTCCATTCAAAATTAGAGTTCCAAAAGAAGTGCGGAGATTCGACCGATTTGTCATCATGTTAGGTGGGCGTTTGCCAAACGCTTACGTAATAATTTTGAGACGACAAATTTCTTACGCTTACGTAATAATTTTGAGACGACAAATTTCTGTAAGATAAATGACTTCACAACTATTGTAAATGTTAAAACAGTCCCAAAAAATTTTGAACATTCTTCAGCTCCGTGTTTTAGGTTTTGAAAACATCAGCAGGTTTTAAAAACGCCTTCTTATTTTGTCTTAAAATGCGTTTTACAGATTTGCAAAAAATGCCAGGATGCTATATAAGTATATAAATGTGAACTGTATTTTTCAGAAACATCATTACGACAATTCAAGACAACATTAGATTCAAACTTTTACAGCATTGGTGACGTTGAGTCTTTACATTTTAGTTATACAATTTATATACAATCAGGTTTCCTTGTCTGATGCAAACAGTTTCCTCTAACTGCATATTTTCTGTAGTTTTTCCTGCTGAGCCTCAGCGCAGCAGGTCTCTAATGTTTGCTCGGCCCAGGCTCGAGCACACAGTTTGTTTGTAAAACATGTATTTCACCATAAATGCGTGTGTGCATTGGTTCAGGTTCAAATAGGTTCAGATAGGCAATGGCAATGCATAATTTCTGTGTGATTTTTTTCTTTTGAAATGCTTATGTTTCTAGTCCATATAACTACGCTTGTGTGGAATTTGTGTTTGGAATCTGTTTGAAGCTGTTTGGAAACCAGAATTTTTATTCGACTGCTGATGACTAATAAATAAAGCCTTCGATTTATTGGGCACTGGTTATGTCGATGTTAAACAATTCCCCTCACCATGGCCCTCTGTAGCCACAAGCAGGAAGATAATATCAGTTCACATCTAGAACTGTTACCTTCCCACATAGAAATCCTTTACCGAGTAGCTAACAATAGATAGTAGGTTGGCCAGAGCTCACTGCTGTGCCGGATATCCGGGAATCCGGATAACGGGAATTGAGAATTCCGCTCACCGCTGGGAGTCGAAATAGTTTCTATCAGATTAGGGTTGACTACCTTCGTATCGCCGTCGAATTTCACTGATCCTTGTGGGAGAAAATTTGGTCACCCTTGTGGGAGTAAATTTTGCTTGTTATTGCTTTCGAAGAAGTCAGAATTTAGCATATTCTCAGCGATGTTGCAGATTTGTCAGCAAATCTCGGAAATTTGCTTGCAAAAATAACGTTTTAGGAGTGTTTTTCGAGCGGAAGATTACGGCGAAGCCGGAAAAAGGGTGGAAATTTTATTCGTGAAACTTTTTTGTCTGCAATTTTCTTACCCTTTGCAATTTTGGAAACCCTTGTGGAAACCATCGTCGAGTGGAGATCTTGTGTCCATCATGTTACATTAAAGAAATTATCGAAATGTTCATAAATAAAACAATTTTTGGACAAAAATACGCTAAAACAATAATTCTACCTGGACGACGCAAAATTTCTTAACGGGACGCAAGTTGACGCAAATCCGAAACCAAAAATACTGCTGTGCTGGACCTACTAGGATTTTTTATATGGGAAACGGAAAGGTAGGAGTCTGTGCAAAAAACAAATTAATCAGGTTGAACACTATTTATCAAAATTAGCTTATCACTGATTGAGAGCATGGGCAATTTGGGCAGTTTAAATTCGGCTTCTTTTATGATTAATCTATCTATTATCCCGTTAAAGGGTTTGAATTTTTCTAGCAGTCCAGAGTTCAGAGCCTCGCAATAAATTTAATAACAGCCTTAACAAGTTTATATTAAATCTAATTTATTTCAGTATTTAACGAAAATGAGGTCAACTTTAATTGTGATACTTCTCAGCGGTCTAATTATGGGTAGTCAGGCCATTGCCGGAGGATTACTGAGCGGTTTTGGTGGGGGCGGAGGTCTTCCTTTCGGGAATTTCGGAAATTTCGGAAATGGTGGATTTGGGAATCTTCTGGGTGGCAACAATCCTTTCGGCAAATTGGGCGGAGGCGGCTTGGGTGGTCTGAAAACCCTGGGTGCTCTGGGCAGTCTAACAAGTCTTGGTGCGTTCAAACGGTTTTGATTTATGCTTTAACAACAGTAGATAGTGATAAGGGTGATTGTTTGGTATGTGCACACTTTAGTTCATACCAAATAGGGACGTTGCTGTAAAATATATCTCCTTCGATAAGTGATATACGGGTCTTTCGGTATCTTACAGAATAAAGATTGCCAGTTCGTCAACAATTTACTTTCTTTGATGTCAAACACATTTTTCTATGACGCTGCGGGTGTCGTATAATATTCCCCTCCCCCGTGATATTCCCCCCGTCTAAGTGAAACCTAGCCCAACGATGCAGCAAATGTATCAAGGTCAAAACATCGTATTATCGTTACTAGTAAACATTTCTTCAAGTAAATTCAAATTATTGGTGATCATTCTGTGATGCGATGAAAAAAGTGCTAGAAAACAGAAAAGAGATCAGAAGTTTCAGAATAAGAAAACAGCCTTAAAAGCAACAGTTGTTTACAACTTGCAATGAGGGAAATTTTATGAATATTTAGACAAAACAGGAACCAGTGGTGTAAAAAATGTATTAAAGTTATTAAAAGAAGTTGTTAAAAACGCTACTCGTAATACCTATCAAAATTAGGGTTGAAATTTGTAAAAAATTAAAATTTCAAATAAAAACTTTTTTAGAGTTATTAACAGTTGCAAAACTAGCTTATTTACAAAACAAATTAACAAAAAATGAACAGGCTGTTTACACTTTTTAATACTAATGTTGTAGAGTTTTTAACACTCGAGGCTTTTACACGTATTTAGCACTTTTAACACTACTTTTAACAGTGTTAAAATCAGTTGTAAAGAAGTAAATTAACATTTATTAATTAATGCAAGAGAAAATTGTGTTCACTCCTGTAGTGGGTGATGGGAAACCTAGGGCCTTTTCGCGCGCGAGTTAAAAGAGTAGAGTTAAAATTTTTTAACTCATTTAACCCTGCAGGCGAGTTAAAATGAACTGTTTAACTCCTTTAAACCTGTGCGCGAAAAGGATTGAGTTAATTTTAACTCTTTTAACTCGTTTAACTCGCTGCGCGAAAAGGCCCCTAGAGTCAGAAACCCAAAAGGAAATTTTAGAACTAGCTTTTAATTGCTACAAATTGATCCTAATTTATTCACGTTGTTTATGTTTATTTTAGGACGCCGACGACGGCGCTAATATATAATTAAGCGATCATTTGATGAGAATGGATGTTACCAGCTTTTCAACAAAGAATAATTTTGACAAGTATATTTTGTCAAGTTACTGTATGTATATGTATACATGTACATATTATGCCGTCTGTGTGACAGTAAAGACAACATCTCGCTGAGTGAACTTGGGCTAGGCTGCCCTTAAGCTGTTTCAAACAAGAGATGAATTCAAAATCATATTGGACAAACGCTTGTGTCGGAGAGGAATTTTGGGAAGTGGGGACTCCTGGAGCCCACATATAACAGGAAGAACAAAGCATCGGCGAAGGTGCAAACCAAACTTGCTGCAAAAGACTTAATGTGGGTAAACTTTTCAAACTAAAACGAGTAGTCCCTAAAAGCGGAATAATTCCTTCCCGGTGTTGAAATAATTGATTTGATGTCAATTTTGCCCGCATCTTAATATTGCAACAGTAAATTCTGGCTTGTAGGAGTTAGCTTGAACTGTTCCAACAAGGAAATGGATGGAGTATTGGGCCAGTTGTAGTAAAGAATAAGCTTCACAGTTTTAATAACGATTAAAGCAAAGCAGTTTTAAAAGCTGTTTCGCGTAATACGCTTCACGTTCAAATCTGAATCGAAAAAAGCCAGCCAGCTCACTTTAACGTAATTTCGAAAGAAGAATCTACTTAAATTAAGCTGTCAAGGTAATTTAATCTGATTATGCAGACTGCAGAGCGCAAGAACGATTCTAACAAAGATCTTTTAAGGAATCCACTGTTCTCCTTATCATTTTGGAGCGGGGCTGGTAACGAAACCTACTTACTAACAACGTTACCACACACGGAAGTAGCGGATGCGGAGACAGTGGCACAAATAAAAACGCGCCGACCACTCGGGAGACGATCGGGACAGCCTCGCCACACAATAATGCACAGTAAACAGACCAGGGGGCTGTTATAAAACTTTGACTCGCATACTGGTACTAGCATGCGAGAACTCGCAATGCTTATGCTAGTTGCCGAGTCAAGTGTACCATAAATCGTTTTGCTTGTCTCGACAAAAGTAGCTAAGCGAATACAGTCGGCAAACTAGCAGTGCTAATGCGAGTACTAGCGCTGCAAGTAGGAGTACGCAAGAAAATCACCATAATTTTTTTAAATCGCCAAAAACTGAAATTACAATAAAACTTTGCAGAAAATTCCAGTCATCCACAAAACGTTTCGAAAATGTGTGCCTCTTGAATCAGAGTCAGTCTCGATAAGACAGGAGAAAGTTATTTGGCATTAAGTGTCAGTTCTCATGTCAAAATGTACTCAAGATCTTGACTCATGCTAGATCCTTACTACCACGCCTACTAGTAATTTTTGTGGAACAAGTCCAGTCTGCAAACTTTGGTTGCCGCTAGTAGCTGGACCTACCCATGATGATGTTATGACAAGCCAGGTGGCTAGCTAGGGTGACTACAACCACCAGCAACGGAAAGGTTGACCGTTCGTCACCTTGTTCTGTTACAATTTAGAGAAAGTTAAAGTTTGATGGTACACTGACACTACTAGACACGACAACTAGCATGAGTCTAGTTGTCGAGTCTAGTACTCGACAAGTTTTATGGAACCGGCCCCCGCACTAAGGGAAGAGATGACTCTACCCAATCACTCAGACTCAGACAGGATTCTACGTAACTACCTAGACAGGAGCTCAGAATAATTACTAGCCTAATTAAATAGTAACAGCAATTTAATAAAGAACAGAATAACAAGTATTATTAACCATAAAGGTTGTAAATATAGAATTAAATAGGCTGAGCTCTCAGACACACAAACAATCACACAAAGTTATAGACTTACAAGGGCCTACAAAATGCAATGCAATTTTGCTTATACACAGGGCCGGCTGGCCAACGTACCAGTAGCTCCGAGGAGTGAAATATATGGGTGTAATATGCAGAGAAATAAAGGGGATAGAGCGTAGGAGCGATGTTCACAACAGCAGAAAAATACAATAGTGATTGGGGAGAGAGAAGTAGTTGAACCCTCCCAGTAAATTGCCCCTTCGTGTATAGACAATCCCATAATCACGTAGCTCCCAAGTGGGGAACCCACCCCTTAACATACATAAACGTTGGGGGAGCTATGTGACTTGTCGAAAGTTTTCCCACCCCATGATGATGATGTTATGACGGTGAGTAGCTAGGGTAGCTACAACCACCAGCAACGGAAAGGTTGACCGTGTGTTCCTTGTTCAAGTTCCAGTTGAACCTTGTTCTGTTACAATCCAAAGAAAGTTAGAATAGGAAGAACATGGTAAGGTTTGGAGTTTTTAGTTCAACGTTGAGGAAAATTTTACAAATTATTTAAACTGGAGCACATCCGTCAAAAGAGCACGTCCAGAGTGTCAAGGAGGGGAAGAATCCTAGCACAATACAGCAGTGCAATCTACATACACAAAAAACAAGAATCGGGAAATACATGTGCGATACAAAAGTTAATAAAAATACCACAAATGAAAACTAATGCTAAAGCTGCAGCCTGCAGCTATTCGTCAATGTCAGCACCCGGGGATGGACCAATCTTGGTCAACAGCAATTAAACGGTCAAAGCAATTTCGAATGCTCTCTAAAGTAAATGGTTTTGGAAAATTGAACATTCTAATATCGACCACGGTGGCCATATGTGTGAAATTAATTTTGAAACTGGAACAAAAAGAATAAAAACTACGGGTTCGTAAAGAGTGTGTGAATTTGGGATCCCTGAGTATAACTTAAGAGTAATACAGCAAAGACAGCAAAATTGCATTCTCAGCGAATACAAGTTCCAAAATCATAAACAGATTGACCACCATACTCACGTATGGGTCCTCCTTCTTTCTAAAAACTGCGCTCTAGCTTTGCACAAGCTTCCACAAACATTGATTCACAGTTGAGAAGTTACCGAGTGGTCGAATAAGTTACCACATTTTACACTAGCCAAACTAAGTTGCATATTGTGCAAATCAATAATTTTAGGCTTGCTAATTTTAGAAGCAGATCTACACAGAAGAGAACTAAGCTAAAATAACCATTCAATGTACACAATGTCTACGAAATATTCAGTTGTTGCAAACAATTTTAAACAAGTAGGCCCCAAAAGGGGCAATATTCCTTTGCAGACCTGTTATTAATCAACAACAAATGAATTAAGCTAGAGTTAAGTTAGTTGCAAGCGATATCACGTGGTAATTTCTTTCGACTTCACTTACGTAGTTTTCGAATTCGAATTAATTACTATTGCTCTTCATAATATTCCATATATGTATTACATATATACAATCGCCTAACCCCTCATTAATTGATCACTTCAGTGAACTCTATTTAGGTACGGCTTCCAAGCAGTGGCTCGAGCTTAAGTTTAATGTAATTGGATGTGGTAAACTTAGGAGCATAAACCCCTCACAAAAGTAACCACTTTCAGCGTGTAGTATACTCACACTGGCATCTTGAACAAAACTTCTTATTCTAATTTTCCAGTTTAGTACCCATCTGTAACAGCGTTCTTGTTTTTGTTATTCCTATTTTCATCCTCCTTCGCTGAACTTCAGCTGCTAAATTTCGGCGAGAGTAGCCCCAGTAGGTCTATTCTGGTTGGTGAATGGTGAGCCTTACGTAACTACCTATTACACCTCTGTGTGGCTCCCAAGCCACACTGGTGTTCAAAAACATGCAACCGTTCAGGTTGCTGACAGCCGAAGACTGCGCGAAGGCAGTCTGTGCGACTGCTTAAATAGTGGTTGCAAAACCTAATTTGCATAATCTCACCCAAAAAAAACCCGGCCCTAAGTTAGCCCCATGTTGAAGATAGGGTTTCTGAAAAGAGAAGTGACTCACCCTACAATGAACATACTAATTTCCTTTTTATACATTCCTGCTCCAGCAGGAATAAAAATTCAGACACGCTGTTATACACATTCCGGCGTACGCTATCATTGGAAGAGTTGGCAAACCTTAAAATGTTACGGTTTGGTTGGAAAACTTTAAATAGCTCATCCAAAGAATTCGTGCTAAAGTCAAGGGAAGTTGATTACTCAGCGGTTATAACCAGGCAACACTAACTAAAACAACGAAATGATGTCATATTAGTATCAGGGTTGCGTTCGAGCGAACTTCTTGGAAATCACAAATAAATTTGTAATTCTTGTAAAACTGGTGATTCTCAGTAAGCTCACTGGAAAGGTATTAGCTTCGGCAGAATCGAGGTACTATTTAAATGATGGTTTCAAGATCTCGGCTTTCCATAATTGAAGTTTATTATATATTCATTGCCAGCTGGTCTAACATCTTCTGAAAGCTTATAACGCCACCATGTAATGCTGTAGTGCAATGCTCCTTGTCAACCTCTGTTTTCTTACAAGGTAGATCCAACGCATACAGAAATCACATTATGCAATACCGCAATATTGTCAATGAAAAAAAGTGGATAAATATGTTAAATAATTATAATAGTTATGATAAATAATTATTAAATTCAAATAAATAAAGTAAACAGCTGTAGCTGCGGTGCCTCGCTGGCACTAACCGTATGCAACATTGCTTGGAATTATGTTTGTGTCCGAAGTCCTTGTCTGTAGTCTGCGAAGAGCACCACTTTACAGAGCACCACTTCATGTGCCTACATAATGGATGGGTACATGGCAAAAAATCGCCCTTAAAGTAGATGTTTAATTAGATGAATTTATAACTTGTTTCATCGCCAGAACATTTGCAACCCTGACAAGTTTTGTAGTCGTAACGAAAGATCCAGATCAGATACTAAATAGGATAGGACATTTGTCTTTTCAGTTAAAAGCGAAATATAACCTACGTCACAGTCAGGAGACAAAACCGCCATTGAAGTTAACTAAAATAAATTATTTTATATTTCTTCAAAACTTGTGATTCCGTCGCCAGCCAATTTGTGAATGAAGACATTTGCACAAAGTGTTTGAGTGATTTTTCAGCTCCGGCCTTCAAAGCCATGTGATGCATAAGTTATGAAAAATTGGTTTTAGATAAGGTTTGAAAACGCCTCCTTTTTTGTCTAAAAAATTTAACAAATATCTTAACAAAATTATGCCAGTTTGCCGACTTTTCAGATATAAAAGTGAACAAAACTTTTCAAAAGCAGCATTACGACATCAATTTCACGACTGCTAAGTGCGAAGTAAGTTCCGTTTGCAACATCCTGAAATGCTACCGATATTTTTTATCAAAGTTACTTCCATTCTTGTCCATCTGAAGTTTTGTTAGATTTAGAAAACGAAATCCAAGTCCTTAAAGCTTATTCTTAAGGATCCAATCACCACACACCTCACCTCAAAATTAGCTTACTACTCTTCCTAATAACAGCAACAATGCGCTCCTGGTCTTAGCCTAACTGTAAATAAAAAATTGTGTGTTCTCAATTCAAGGTTTATTAAGAACATCGAAGTCTAAGCCCATAGGATTTTACCTGGGGCCGATGTTAATAACGACCGAACCGTGGTTAAGCCGCTTACCAGGGCTTACTTGGCTATCTTCAATACATGAATTTAGGCTGGATTAGCGACTTAACCCGGGTAAGGACGTTTGACAACGTCGGCCCCAGAAACCCTGTTTTTTAGCCGAGCAGAGTCAGTGCTAGCTAATCACATAAAAATCGTGTCAATGCATGGTCAACATAACCTCACTAATTCACTAAATCTCAGGTTTTCCAGATAGTGATACATTTCTACTTTTAACATTGATGTTTTCATTTCAGTATTCTCAAAACAATGAAGTCAATTCTGGTTGCCACGTTTCTATGCTGTTTAATTCTGGGAAGTCAGGCCATTGCAGGAGGACTATTGAACAATTTTGGTGGTGGAGGAGGTCTTCCTTTCGGTAATCTTGGCGGCAATGGTGGTGGATTTGGAAATCTTCTGGGCGGTTCCAATCCTTTGGGAAAATTGGGCGGAGGAGGCTTGGGTGGTCTGAAAACCTTGGGTTCCTTGTCCAGTCTAACAAGTCTAGGTATGCTCAATGCTATATGTATTTAGTGCTTGTTATTGTGGGATGTAGCTTCAAAGCTTCCGGCTTATACCATGAGAAGCTTAAAATTATGTATTCATATTTTTCTCTTACATCTAAACCTACATTGTGATTGAAGAAACTTGAGAAGAACAGAATGTAGTCCTTGCGATAAGCGAAACCCTTGGCTTAAGCGAGTGGACTAGCCTCAGTACATTTTATAGGATTTGTCAACTGATTTGAAATCCTTGCAAGTTTATGAAGTCTGAACCAGACGTTTTGTCGTCGGAACTTGCATACTTAGCATTGTTACTGTATCGGCAATCGTATGGAAAACGGTTTGGTAACTGGGGATGCTAACAGTTAGCGATGACGAAAATCAAACATTTTAGCTTTGGCAAAGAACACTGATAGAGTTTAGCTGCAGACATGCTATCAGATGCTAAAGTCATATTCTGCAGGTTATAGCACACCCTCGGGATCGCGTATCTAGCAACCCTTCCCGCAAATGAAATGAAGGCCGAGTAGACAATGATGTAGCTCACTTGCCGGGCGCTTAAATGTTGCTCAAAATTGTAGCGATTGAGTAATTGTGTCTGATTCGTGCTTTTAGAACAAAATCATAAAAGTCCTTTTTGGCTTACTGTCGATATATTTGATTTTCTAAATGCTCCGTTAGCGCAGAAAGCCCGGCTCAGGCTCTGATAACAGAGATTTTCTCTTGTTCCCAGCTTTGCTTACATCAAGCAATATTGTTGTAGCAGCTGCAAAATTACTGGCCTACTCTTCTGGTTACATGGTTTTGCTGTAACCTTGGTACTATCTGTTCCACGATTATTTGTTTTTCTTTTAGGGCGTCGACGAAGGCGTTAAGAATAGAATTATCTGAAGGCGAAAAACAACTAGAACTTCCACTGTGGCAACTTTACAAACTCCCGAACTCTTTTAACAACATATGTCTGATAGTTGCTGTTTACAGTATAGTAAATACACCTACTAAATAATAAAAGTAGAAAAGCCGTAACTACATCAAATAGGCTTGATCCGAATTATTGACTTTTATCGATTTTAAGGGTAAACATCATATATCCGTTAATTATATGCAATTGGAACAAATCAAAGCAGTTCTAGCAAGTCTATTGTACTTAGTTCTGCCAGCAGTCCAGTAAGTTTTCTTGTCTAGCTATATAAACGACCACATTCTGTGTTCATTTAGCCAAGACATTAAAGGAACATTCATTCATTCATTCATTCAAAACAATTCAATCTGTCTCAGAAGCTTCGTGAAATTTTACTAAATAAATGTCGTGAATTTAATCAATACAGCCTGGCGTTATTTTTGTTCGAAATGTTCCGCAAATATTATCAATTCGAGATGATCAATGCACCGTAGTTTCCAGTAGATTTATACATGCATCGAATTGCCCTGTCAGCTTGAGTTTATTTGCAGCGCATAAATACACAACGAATTACTGTTTCTAAACTTGTGATTTAAGCTTTACCATCGGATAAGCTGAACCAGTTGTACCTTTATCATTAAGCCACTGATCGTGAAAGAACATACTCTTCCGCCGCAACAACCCGAAATTGTTTTACAGCGAAACGTTTACTTTCGTTTGGCAGTTTTCTTGGCGTTGAATGTGATTAGAGAATGTGTAGTGTCTAATTACTGATAAACGTTGCTTCAAAATTTAAAGGCTGTAACTTAGTAAATTGTTTCTTCGCCAAACGTACGGCTAGGAAAAGCCTGGTTAGTTTTCTGCATAAGTACACTTTTGATAGCAATTCCAATACGTCCAAATGATTTTAGACGAGTTGTGCCGTTAAGAAACTTTCCAGGCCGGCCCGGGACCGGGCCTACGTACATCACTGGGCCGGTCCGGTAGGTCCGAAGGTCCCATTCAACGTCCGATAGGCGCGAGGCCAGATTTCAGGCTGGCCGTGCCTGCTCTTCCAAAAACCGGGCCCGGCCGAAAGGCCCGTTTCAAGGCCAGGGCACAATTGTTGCTTTAATGATGGTATCGAATATTCTCGCAAAGCTTTCATGTTTATCATTTTTACACCAAAGTTGCTGCCAAGTACAAAACCAAATTGTTAGAAACCTGAACCCAAACCAGTTTTGATGTCCCATAACATGTGCGCGGCTCAACCGATGCCAAAAATTTCAAATTGACAAATTTTAAATAAAAATTGCGAACAATATGGTAAAACTTTTAAAACTTTTTCAAAACGTTTGCTAAACCTGCCTAAAATTGTTTAATATGGCTGTAAGCTTCTAAACTACAGCCTCGATGACCTGGCTTTGCCTTTTTGGTCCATGCTCGGGTTCCTCCAGTGATTCTCACTGCTGAATTTGCGAGTTGGTGCAAGGGCAGCTACAATTTAAACCTTAATCGGTACATGACTACAGATGCTGAACCCGCAAATAAAAACTCGATTTCCAAAACAATTTTCCAAAGTAGAAGCAGCCTTTTAAACGTTTGACATCGTGATACGTTTATATTTTGAATATTTTCATTGCTCGTTTCTTACCAGAGCAGTTTTGTGATGACTAGGTGTTTACTATACCATCAACATTCACCTGACTACTCGCTACAGATCAGGCTATCCCTAACAATACTAATCAATTCTGACTAAGAACATATATATCAAAGGAGCGGATCACACGTTACCACATTTCCCCCTATCCCACAAACGGATGGTTTCCCCTTGCGTAGGACACACTCTACGATAGTGTCCGCGACCGCCGCACTAATTACATTTAGCTTTCATTGCAGGACATGGCCCATCAACCGGTGGCGTATACCACAGCTGGTGCATGCGTTAGTGTCCTCTAATTCCCACTTCTACCCTTACCCGTTGCATTCCTTGTGATCTGATTAACACCGTGACTTCCTGCTCCATACACTTTGATTGTCATCTGTTTGCCTCAGCAACTGCAGACTCAATCTGATAGGAGACTTGTAGGACCTTGTCCAGTGTAAGATCATGTTCCATAAGTAGACGTTCCCGGATCCTCTGTGATGTCACTTTTTCGACAATATGGTCGCGAAGCATCTGGTCCTGCATTGCCCGTACTCGCATTCAACTACGAGAGCCCTCAGGTTTGAGTACCACTTTTCCACAGACTCACCTGGCAATTGAGCCCTCTGTTTGCACTTGTACTGGCCACTGACCACATTCATCTTCAGACTGAAATGTCGCCGTGCTATTTCAACGGAAGCATTTAAGTTAAGATTAGGATCGTCGGCTCCAGGTAGGGAATAAAAACACGCTGACCTTCAACGCCTAAAGCGTGGATAAAAATAGCTACCCTTCATTCTTCAGGAAACCGCGGAGTTGTTCCTCCAATGGCAATTAAATAAGTCCGAAAGTTTCTATCCCATTATAGCCAGGGTATCGCAGGATCCCCTGGGCAAGGTAAAAACGGAGGACGTGCGCTGATGTGGGTTTCCATATCGTAGGTAGTTCTTTTGTCGCCAAAACTGTGGTGACTAGGTGTTTACTATACCAGCAACATTCATCTGATTACTCTCTACAGATCAGGCTATCCCTAACAATACTAATCAATTCTGACTAAGAACATATATCTCAAAGGAACGGATCACGCGTTACTACAAGTTTCATCAATATTTCTTAAAGGTTGTTAACTGCAAGGTCAAGTCAGTATATCATTACACCTCATGTTATTGATAATTATCATTATTAATAATAATAATGATAATAATAATAATAATTATTATTATTATGATTAATAATAACAAGAGTACATAATAGAATAAGAGTATGAAACTCTTACGCTACTATGTACTAAACATGCTTGATATGCTCGGGTCACTAACTCGGGACCCCCCCCGAAAGTTTCGGGGGGGGGGGGTCCCACCCTACACTAATTACATGCTTTCATATAAGTGTGTGTCTGCTCGCTGATTCGCTAATTAGCTTAGGCTTACGATAGGCATTTTATTCGTAATTTTTAATTAATTAATTATAACTTTAATTAGGTTAATGCAATTAAAAACTAATTCGACAACTTTGTAGCATTTTTTTCTGCTCTTTCCAATGATATAAAAATTGTTGCACAAAACAAAAAATCGTAGGAATGTAGTCTGCAACAATTTTTATATCGTTGGAAAGAGCAGAAAAAATGCTACAAAGCTGTCGAATTAGTTTTTTAATTACATTAACCTAATTAAAGTTATAATTAATTAATTAAAAATTACGAATAAAATGCCTATCGTAAGCCTAAGCTAAAATCGTTTTAGCGAATCAGCGAGCAGACACACACTTATATGAAAGTTTCATGTAATTTGGACACATAACTCTTTAAAGCCAACCATTTCTCGTGTACTGAGTAAAAGGAAAAGTCTCCCCAATTTATGATTAACTATATTTCGAGGGGGGGGTCGAGTTAGTGGGACGATGAGGTCATATCAAGCATGTTTAGTACATAGTAGCGTAAGAGTTTCATACTCTTATTCTATTATGTACTCTTGATAATAATGATAATTATTAATAATAATGATTAATAAGCAAATACTCACAATAGTACATGAAAGCTTATTAAGACTGCTACATATTTTCAAGCCATTTGACTAAAACAGTATGGCTATAACCATACCTGAACGGGAGGTAAAATTTCACTGATCCTTGTGGAAGCAAATTTCGGTACCCCTTTTGGCAGCAATGTTTCTTATGAGTACTTTTGAAAACTATTTTTAAGCGATTTTTGAACGTTTTTTAACGAAAAACAGCTTTTTTCAAGGCTTTTCAACACAATCTTTTTTCAAAACATTTTTAGCAAAACCAACGTCTCGGACGTTTCTTAGCGTAAAATAGTGAGTTTAAGTGAAAATTCCGGCGATCTTTGGAAATGTTGGTTGTAAAACCAATTCTTTGGGCAATTTTCTTACCCCTTGTGGCCAATTTTCTTACCCCTTGTGGGAGCAATTTCGTAACCCCTTTTAGCGTTCTTCCCCCCTTTCCCCCTCCCCCCCTTGTCCACCTGTGGCTATAACTAGAATTTGTTGCAATCGAAAGAATTTGAAACATTGAGCTTGGCGATCGGAGCTGAGCCGAGCTGAGCCCTGCCGACCCACTTTCATAATCCTCCCGAACCGGGTAAGTCCGCTACCCGAGCTGAGCCGGGAGCGTCCGTCTCGTCCTCATCTCTACTTCGTTCTTGGCAAGCTTTAGTGCACTAGTTGAGAAATATGCTTGCTCAATAAAAATATCATGCTCAATAAACAAAGTAAAAAAGCTCGGCACAGGCTAAAATCAATAATAACAAATCTACTGAAACTGAACATTGAACGATTGCTTGTTGAAACTAATGAACTAAGAAATTAACTAAGAACTAAGAATGAAATAAGATTAAATAATACGGATGGTCCTGTTTCACTAAAATTTTACTTAAACTTTTACTTTATTTTTAATTTATTCAAGAGTATCTTTGTATTTACAAAACTGAAATTTGGGCGGTTGATATCTTGTTGTCGTATATATTACGATCTAATTCAATCAAACAAGCCATTATAAGATTGTGTAAGTTGAGCCAGGATCAGATAAGCATGAACTAAGTTAGCAAAGCAAACAATATAGTTCTATGTACAGACAGCAAATAATAGCTGACCCTTTTTGAAACTTAGTATACCCATTTTATCGGTTTGAAGCTAAGCTTCCTCCTGGGTAAGCTGTTTCGTGTTGACCGCGCTCATTATGGGCTTTGTGTACAGCATTGAAGCATTCTTCTTGTATGTTTACTTGTATGTGTAGTCAAATAGCATTTTTAGTCTAATTGCAATTAGACGTAGAATGCCACGACAAAACAAGAAATTCAAAGACTTCCATTGCAAGCTTTTCATTTTATCAGTCAGCTTACTGAATTGCTTCATAAATATAAATTTGACTAAACAAAATATTTTGCATCGAAATACAATGGCCACCTCGCTGTTCATCCAATTAACAGGACGAATGCTATGTTTAATTGAAAATAGACTGAAAACACAATTTGTACACTGTGAAAATTCGTTATTCGTTACCATTCGTCGGTGAATCAACACACTGCCGCTAACACTAATAGAACATGAACTGACGCTGACTAGCATGTTACTTTGCTAAAAATATTGCTTCTCGAATGGCAAACTTCCATTATCGAAAAGCTATGTACCAACTTTTTAATCAAAGAAAGTATTTTTTGTCAGATCTAGTTAAGTTCAATCTCGAATGGATGTCATTAATTCTCATTGAATGCTTCCGTGTTGATGTGTGCTATGTTTTCAGTTTAATAACATTTCTTGGAGTTCTAGAGTCACGTCAATGGTAAGATATTTAAGGGTAGGTGCTCTTCATTCAGGGCCTCAATTATTAAACGACTGTGTTCTCGAACGTCCGTTCAAGAAAAGCTGTTATGAAAATCCTGGATTGTTTGCTGAAGTTATCTTTAGTGCCGCAACCTATTTCAACTTTGAAATCGAGTAAGAAAGTAATAAATAAATATCAGCTAAATAATAAATTGCCTTTTACTTAAAATTAAGGTTGAGAACAGATAGTTTAGTAACATTCAAAATATTGCCGAGAAAAGTTTATTGAAGCTACTTTGGTTTAAACTGAAAATAGGCCTGACCTTTGATCAAGAATCAATTAGTTAAAGTTAGCTATCATTTCTTTAGCTAAAATCAACTGGAGACCTTATCAAGTGCTAAATAATTAATACCATGTCTCTTGCCTTGCCTAATAGTAGTTTTTATGGAGCAGGTCGAGCTTGCTAGTGTTTGTTGCCACTAGTAGCTCGATTTGCAAGACGAATACTAGTGGCTGCTCGACTAGGAAAATCTTATGGTATATACATCTTGAGGAACTAGAGTCGAATAACAACTATAGTTTTGGTGCACTCGCAAGCATTACTGAATCGGACCTGACAATCACGCTTGCTATAAATGAAGTTCGTTGAATTTGTATACAAAATAGCCAGAAATGCGGAAACTTTTTTGGAATATATGAAAATTATTGGAATGCCACCAAGGACTATAATGAAATTTAGTACCATGCCATTAGTTTGTGAAGAGATTTCTTGGTTTAGATTTACACCATCGCGTGATGGCTCAATTGGGCTTCTGCGACCTAACGAAAGCAATCCTAAAGGATTTTTCAGTGATTTGATTGATGGATTTATCGATATAACCGTTCCTATGGTAACAGTAAATGCTGAACGAATGCAGCTGGTAACTTTTACCAGACATTGCTTTCTACAACACCAAATCTTCACGGTTAATATGGATTGGCTAGGAGGAAATTTTCGGTCATCTTTATATTGGCTGAGCACATTGCCAAAAACTGGGTGGATCTTGTTTAGTGCGTTATTGCTGTTAACGACATTTTGGAATAAGAGTTTGGCAAAAGTAAGCACATTACTAAGTACAGTCAACTTGTTACTATTTCAGCTACTCATTGTATGGACATGTGCGGCATTTCAGCTGAAGCTTGTGAGTAATAGAGGCAGCTTTCCTTGGCGTGGGATTCGTGATGTCGATACTGCACTGTATTTGGGATTTCGATTCATTACTACAAGTTCGAATCCCTGGTGGCTGAGTTATTTGAGTGCAGATGTGAAAGCTAAACTACAAGACATGTCACGGAACGTCGTTCCGTTGCCATATAAAATTACTGACCGTGTGGCTGACATTGGTCCGTACATAGCAAAGCATCCCAGTTATTTTGCTTATTCAGATGAATTTTATGGCTACGTGATGGCAAAAGGTCAACCTAACTTAGGGTTTCTTTTTGACGATTCTGTGAGCATATCAGTTGTTGCAAGTGCCACGAACAGAACCAGTATTAAACTGTTGAATCAGTTCAATCACTTTTATAGCTTGATGGAAGAGTATGGAATTTTAGCTGCTTTGATGAGAAAGTATTTTCCAGAAATGCGCGCCTCCAGCTTTTCCAATTCACCTATTAACTTTAAAACTTTACAGTTTAGCCATGTTTATGAAACAGCAGCGGGCTTTGCGATCGCTACTTCGGCAATTGGTATTATTAGTCTCAGCGTGGAACGGCTGTTTAACAATTTAAAGATGAAATCAGTTACGTGACTAGCAAAACTTCGGCTGCTATCAGTATGTGTATTAAGACAATGTAGTTACCATATTGCATGTTTAATGTGCAGTTTTTAGTCACACTTGTTGAATTTGATTAATGACGTCGATGCTGTTTTTATTGAAAATCAAGTATTGAACATATAAAGTTTTCAGGTTGAATCATTGTCTAGTCAATTAGCTTCTCTGCTTCCGTGAAGACTATCCTAGTTCACCCTCTGGACAAGCCTATTACCGAGCCCCTTGCATAAAAGTGATTAGTTGATTAGTGTAGGAGTTCTTGATGGATAATCACAGCTTCTAATTGGCACGATAATAATTGGTGCGTCATTGTGAAGCGCGTTGAGCGTTCTAATGAAATCGTAAGACTGAATTAAGTTTCAACTTAAATTGGGGTGATGCAGACGTAAAAAGTCAAGAAATTCCACTAAGTTCAAAATTTTCCTCTATCTTATTGAATACGTAGGATACATAAAATACTTCATGATTTTTGGATTAAGCACTTAAGGGGGGGGGGCTACTTGGGTCAAAATGTCGACCCTCTCAGATTTAGCTCAAATTGTGCCCATTGATACTCCTTAGGGTCCTACACAAACCATTGAAATTTGAGGCGATTTCTTCCAGGAACAAAAAAGGTACAGTCATTCAAAATATCTAATTCCTATTGAAAATGGTCCAAAATCGGAACTTTAGATTTTTCGCTTCTTGCAACGATAACTTACTCAAGTCAAAACCGTTCGAAACATTCTATAGCTCATTTTGTAGCTAAATACAATATCTAAAACTTGTCGAGGAGATTTTTCCAAATTTCGATTTCTAACTGTTGTAGTAATCGTTTCTGTGAGAGAGCCCACAAAACATGGAAATTGAAAAATCACGAAGATACGGTTTTCGACCGATAACTTGAAACAGCTACAAAATGGACGTTTGTGCCAAGAAGAAAAGTTATTTAGAATTGAAAAAGCTATCGATTGATGTAGATATTGTGTATATTTGTAAATTTCGAAAAATTTCGAAAATGTCTGACATTTTGACTTATTTTTGGGGCTGCTTCACGGAAACGATTGTTACATCAACTAGAAGTCGAAATTTGAAAAAAGCTCTTCGACAAGTTTTAGATATTGTATTTAGCTGCAAACTGAGCTATAGAATGTTTCGAACGGTTTTGATTTGTGTAAGTTATCGTTGCAAGAAGCGAAAAATCTAAAGTTCCGATTTTGGGCCATTTTCAATAGGAATTGGAAATTTTAAATGACTGTAACTTTTTTGTTCCTGTACGAAATCGCCTCAAATTTCAATGGTATGTGTAGGGCCCTAAGGAGTATCAATGGGCACAATTTTAGCGAAATCGGAGAGGGTCGAATTTTTGACCCAAGTAGCCCCCCCCCTTAAACAACTGTGATATGGTACCAAAAACTCCAAAACCGGTGTATTGGAGCAAAAGCATTCCTCGAACTACTGCTACGCTAATCAACTAATCGCTAATCACTAATCACTTT
>JASAND010003692.1:0-10120 GCA_030248195.1 Trissonchulus latispiculum
TCGGCATTGGGATGGTACCCATATATAGTAAATCGGGGTCGCTGAACACGATGAGCATACTGCCGACGCCGTATCTCGCCTGGTTCATCTGGTTCAGCTGGTTCAACAGTGAACCAGCCCCAAGTTCAAGCTGTCAACAAAGAAAATGGTCTGTAAACCATATAAAACAGCGTTTTTATAGAGGCTGGCCAGATCTGGTTCATCTGGTTCAAAGTTGAACCAGTTCCTGGTTCAAGCTACTGGAGATAGCTGGAAGGCTGATATTTGGCATACAAAGGTTGTTGGGCATGGGGAGTTCACTGGTGGTGTTATTTTGGGGATCCGACCCATGGCTGGCCAGATCTGGTTCAACTGGTTCAAAGTTGAACCAGTTCCTGGTTCAAGCTACTGGAGATAGCTGGAAGGCTGGTATTTGGCATACAAAGGTTATTGGGCATGGGGAATTCACTGGTGGTGTTATTTTGGGGATCCGACCCATGGCTGGCCAGATCTGGTTCAACTGGTTCAAAGTTGAACCAGTTCCTGGTTCAAGCGACTGGAGATAGCTGGAAGGCTGGTATTTGGCATACAAAGGTTATTGGGCATGGGGAATTCACTGGTGGTGTTATTTTGGGGATCCGACCCATGACTGGCCAGATCTGGTTCAACTGGTTCAAAGTTGAACCAGTTCCTGGTTCAAGCGACTGGAGATAGCTGGAAGGTTGATATTTGGCATACAAAGGTTATTGGGCATGGGGAATTCACCGGTGGTGTTATTTTGGGGTTCCGACCCATGGCAGGCCGGATCTGGTTCAACTGGTTCAAAGTTGAACCAGTACCTGGTTCAAGCTACTGGAGATAGTTGGAAGGCTGATATTTGGCATACAAAGGTTATTGGGCATGGGGAATCCGCTGGTGTTGTTATTTTGGGGATCCGACCCAAGGCTGGCCAGATCTGGTTCAAAGTTGAACCAGTTCCTGGTTCAAGCTTCTGGAGATATATAGCTGGAAGGCTGATATTTGGCATACAAAGGTTATTGGGCATGGGAAATCTGCTGGTGGTGTTGTTTTTGGGAATCCGACCAAAGGCTGGCCACATCTGGCAAGGCCGCACCCAGGGGGGGGGTTCAAGGGGTCTAGACCCCCCCTTTTGGGATGACGAATTGGAAAATTTTTGCTATTTTTATGGCAAAAACAGCTATTTTTGAAAAATTTTCGCGCCTTCGGCGCGATAATTTAGAAATTAACGTATCAATGTACTGTTTTTGGGCAAAAATGCAAAAATTTTTTCGTGGTTCCGCCCCAGACCCCCGTTGCGTTTTACCTTGGACCCCCCCCTTTTCAAAATCCTGGGTGCGGGCCTGACATCTGGTTCATCTGGTTCAAAGTTGAACCAGTTCCTGGTTCAAGCTACTGGAGATAGCTGGAAGGTTGATATTTGGCATACAAAGGTTATTGGGCATGGGGAATCCACTGGTGGTGTTATTTCGGGGTTCCGACCCATGGCTGGACAGATCAGGTTCAACTGGTTCAAAGTTGAACCAGTTCCTGGTTCAAGCTACTGGAGATAGCTGGAAGGCTGATATTTGGCATACAAAGGTTATTGGGCATGGGGAATTTACTGGTGGTGTTATTTTGGGGTTCCGACCCATGGCTGGTCAGATCTGGTTCAACTGGTTCAAAGTTGAACCAGTTCCTGGTTCAGGCTACTGGACATAGCTGGAAGGCTGACATTTGGCATACAAAGGTTATTGGGCATGGGGAATTTACTGGTGGTGTTATTTCGGGGATCCGACCCATGGCTGGCCAGATCTGGTTCAACTGGTTCAAAGTTGAACCAGTTCCTGGTTCAAGCTACTGGAGATAGCTGGAAGGCTGATATTTGGCATACAAAGGTTATTGGGCATGGGAAATTTACTGGTGGTGTTATTTCGGGGATCCGACCCATGGCTCGCCAGATCTGGTTCAACTGGTTCAAAGTTGAACCAGTTCCTGGTTCAACTGGTTCAAAGTTGAACCAGTTCCTGGTTCAAGCTACTGGAGATAGCTGGAACGCTACGATTTTGCATACAAATGTTATTGGACATGCGAATTGGTCATACCACCTAAAACAGCGTTTTTCGGAGTTTTGGAGCCTTAATAAGGCGGCGCTCCCAAAAATTGGAAGAAGGACAAGTAGGAAAAATGCTCCTTGTAGTCGCATGTAAAAGGCAATATGAGCTATGAGGGTCAACATTTAAATGTGTCAAGGACAAGATTTAAAACGTCTAATATGAGCCAGCATCTAAATCGGTAAAGGACAAGATGTAACTGGCTAATATGAGCCGCTACGTTTCTCTTGGGCTCATATTGACGCGAGGATACTAAGTTGAGTTAACTCTTTTGCACTTTTCAAATTCGCATATACGTATGCATAATTGTCCTGACATACGTGTGCTCTTGATACAATAAGTAAAGTCAATCGTACGACACCGTGGATAAGAACACATCAAATTTTTACAGATCAGTTGTGTATTTTGTTGTATAAATGCTATGTACAATGAGCCGATAGCGAAGACTATACCGGTTTACAGGAGCTTTATACATTTGTTTCTAGTATTTCAGTGTTTCAAAACTGGTATATGCCAAATATATACCACCTAATTCAACTTTAAAGGGGAGAACTTTAGCTGTATAAAGTGTTCAGATACCTTAAATTCGGTGTTTGAGCTGGCAAAATTAGATTCAGGCAGGATATCTGTAACCAAACATTACATGAAGCTATTGATATTACGCAAAACGGTGAGGATTTGTTCAAAGACTTGGGAATAAAAGTAAAAAGTCTGTAGGCCAAATGGTATGATGTCGTGATGTTAAGCCGTTGAAACCACGACAGCGAGCGTCAATATGAGCCCAAGAGAAACGTAGCGGCTCATATTAGCCAGTTACATCTTGTCCTTTACCGATTTAGATGCTGGCTCATATTAGACGTTTTAAATCTTGTCCTTGACACATTTAAATGTTGACCCTCATAGCTCATATTGCATTTTACATGCGACTGCAAGGAGCATTTTTCCTACTTGTATATATATACAAGAATAAAAATGCTCCGGTTGACCACTGTTGAAGACTTTCATTTTTGACCCACACCAGACCCACTGTGGGTGGGGCACCCACCCACAGGTCGGTGGGGCCACTTTTTGTGGGTGGCATAATGACAAAAGTTGATCGCCTCGCCAAGAGCTTTCATTTGATACCAAACTTGACCACTTTTGAAGACTTTCATTTTTGACCCACACCGGACCCACTGTGGGTGGGGCACTCACCCACAGGTCGGTGGGGCCACTTTTTGTGGGTGGCATAATGGCAAAAGTTGATCGCCTCGCCAAGAGCTTTCATTTGATACCAAACTTGACCACTTTTGAAGACTTTCATTTTTGACCCACACCAGACTCACTGTGGGTGGGGCACCCACCCACAGGTCGGTGGGGCCACTTTTTGTGGGTGGCATAATGACAAAAGTTGATCGCCTCGCCAAGGGCTTTCATTTGATACCAAACTTGACCACTTTTGAAGACTTTCATTTTTGACCCACACCGGACCCACAGTGGGTGGGGCACCCACCCACAGGTCGGTGGGGCCACTTTTTGTGGGTGGCATAATGACAAAAGTTGATCGCCTCGCCAAGGGCTTTCATTTGATACTAAACTTGACCACTTTTGAAGACTTTCATTTTTGACCCACACCGGACCCGCTGTGGGTGGGCGCTGTGGGTCAGGGGTCACATCCACCGACCTCAGCAGTATGCTCATCGTTTTCAGCGACCCCGATTTACTATATATGGGTACCACCCCAAGGCCGAAAAACGCCATTTTTAGTGACTTAGGCAATTTCTAGTAAAAGTGGGACTTAGAAACTTTTGGTGAAAACAGGTGAAAAAATGCAAAGTTTGGGCCCATCTCCTGAAAGCTCCAGAGCGAAATTAAAAAATCCCCCTCGTTACATTCCGGGCATAGTCCGAAATATTCAAATAAAACAAACCAAACCGATCTAGCTGCTAACCTGTGAAAAAAAAGTCGATCACAACCGAAGTGCCAAAATAGCGAAAGTCCGACTTTGGGGCCTTGGCACAGAGCCAAAATTGGCCAGGTGCCAAAATGACCAAAAAAAGGTTGCATGGGAGGACCCTGTCTACCAACATAATATAGTAGTATAGGACCAAAATGCCCATATCGTTCCAACACTGCGCTGACATAAGCACTTCCGAAAAGCGTTATTAACCGAGAAAAAAACAAACGCACGGTAACTCCCGCCTAGTGCAAAATTTCGAAGTTCGGAATTTTAACCAAAAGTATGGTGGTACTTGTAGTACGGCTCGAGTACTTTACGATGGTAACATTTTTACCCCTCCCGGGCCTCTAATTAGCTGGCACCAGGCCAACACTGTCTCCAGGGGCCGCGCAGACGCCTTTATACCCATATTATGTAGGGGCGCTATCGCGCCCCTACATAATATATACATAAACTAGGTATCATAGACAGTGTTTTAGATCAATTTCAGCCAAATCTGAGAAATTTTATTTTTTTCGATTTTTCGGTCGCATTTTGGGTGTTGAAAAATCGAAAAAAATAAAATTTCTCAGATTTGGCTGAAATTGATCTAAAACACTGTCTATGGTACCTAGTTTATGTGCTAGCAGTATTAGCTCACTATCTTTTCCCATTAGTCGGTTATGGCGGCCCAAACTTGACTTAATCGCTGTTTTGGCCCAAAATCGGCGATTTTTCGAACTTTGAAGAGCCGGATTTGGCTCATTTTTGGCCAGCAGGTTTGTTATGATCCTAAAAATGATATATTACAAAATTGCGTCCCGCATCGCAGTAATAAGTTCTCTATCTCGAATAAACTTACTTCGCACTAGTCTGGACTGATTTTTTCTGACCGACGACATTTTCTGATTTCCCAGCCGGGGCGTGTGCAACAAACCAATTAGGGCCTTTTTGGCCGGCCCCAGGGCCCAGGCCACCCACCCAGGACCAAAAAGGGTCAATTTTGGCAATTTTTAGCGAAAAACCAAAAATGGCGATAACTCGCGCAATTTTTGACCAAAGTGGCCCAAACGGTGATAGTTTGTTCAGTTTTCGACGGCGGTTCTTAATTTGAGGTATCACACGCCTCAGGGGACACCCCCAATCTCTGGGACCAAGACCCCCCACCCACCCCCAAAATCGAAAAATTTGAAGATCAAATTTTGATTTTGACCCCGGGGACCGGAAATTTTGCAATTCCCCAGACGGGGGGCGTGCAACCAATCTTTTACGAGCGCATTTGCCCCTCCACAGGGTCTAGAAAAAACACCGGGCCAAAAAGGGTCAATTTTGGCAATTTTTAGCCGAAAAACCAAAATGGCGAAAACTCACCCAATTTTTGACCAAATTGGCCCAAACGCTGATAGTTTGTTCAGTTTTCGACGGCGGTTCTTCTGAGGTATCAAACGCCCCAGGGGACCCCTCAATCTCTGGGACCAGGCGGGGCGACCCCCTCCCCCCCGTAAAAACACATTAGGGTCAAATTTTGATTTTGACCCCGGGGACCTGAAATTTTCTGATTTCCCAGCCGGGGCGTGTGCAACAAACCAATTAGGGCCTTTTTGGCCGGCCCCAGGGCCCAGACCACCCACCCAGGACCAAAAAGGGTCAATTTTGGCAATTTTTAGCGAAAAACCAAAAATGGCGATAACTCGCGCAATTTTTGACCAAAGTGGCCCAAACGCTGATAGTTTGTTCAGTTTTCGACGGCGGTTCTTAATTTGAGGTATCACAGGCCCCAGGGGACCCCCCAATCTCTGGGAGCAGGCGGGGCGACCCCCTCTCCCCCCCCCCCGTAAAACACATTAGGGTCAAATCTTGATTTTGACCCCGGGGACCGGAAATTTTCTGATTCCCCAGCCTGTTTTGTTTGTTCAGTTTTCGACGGCGGTTCTTTTGAGGTATCACACACCCGAGGGGACCCCCCAATCTCTGGGACCAAGACCCCCACCCACTCCCAAAATCGAAAATTTTGGAGGTCAAATTTTGATTTTGACCCCGGGGCCCGGAAAGCTTGCAATTCCCCAGCCGGGGGCGTGCAACCAATCTTTTACGAGCCCATTTGCCCCTCCAGAGGGCCTAGGAAAAACACACAGGGCAAAAAAAGTAAATTTTTGGCAATTTTTAGTGAAAAATCAAAAATGGCGATAACTCGCCCAATTTTTTACCAAATTGGCCCAAATGCTAGTTTTCGACGGCGGTTCTTTTGAGATATCACACGCCCCAGGGGACCCCTCAATCTCCGGGACCAGGCGGGGCGACCCCCTCCCCCCGTAAAAACACATTAGGGTCAAATTTTGATTTTGACCCCGGGGACCGGAAATTTTCTGATTTTCCCGCCGGGGCGTGTGCAACAAACCAGTTAGGGCCTTTTTTGGCCGGCCCCAGGGCCCAGACCACCCACCCTGGATCAAAAAGGGTCAATTTTGGCAATTTTTAGCGAAAAACCAAAAATGGCGATAACTCCCGCAATTTTTGACCAAAGTGGCCCAAACGCTGATAGTTTGTTCAGTTTTCTTAATTTGAGGTATCACACGCCCCAGTGGACACCCCCAATCTCTGGGACTAAGACCCCCCACCCACCCCCAAAATCGAAAAGTTTGAAGGTCAAATTTTTATTTTGACCCCGGGGGCCGGAAATCTTGTACCGATTTCTATGTACTGAGCGTTAAATATTTGCGCGAATGACTTCTGAATGCCCTATAGAGGGTGTCTGGGGGACGGAGCTCAGCTCCTCAGACGTTGAGAATTTTTTAAAAAATCTAGTAGGAAAGTCTTCAAAACTTATGTTATTAGTTGAAAAAGATAATAAAATTTGAAATTATGATAAAATGTTAATGGAAACTTTAAAAAGAATTTAACAAAAAGCTGAGAAATTTTGCAACATGAAAATTATGAACACTTTCCACATAAATGCAAGCGCCGCGGGCGAGAAGATTTTGAAACGTTGGGTAGTAGACACAATTGCGCCGAAGGCGCAAAATTTTTTGGAAAAATTAAAAATTATAACCAAAAATGAATAAAAATTTGCTTCGTCAGTTAAATATTTGATTGTGCTTTTTGGTGTGTTTTTTAAGAAGATGTGTGCTTTTTTAAAAAAGTGTGCGAAAACACAATAAAAACACAAAAAACAGTGCGTAAGCCTAATGAAAGGCTAACCCCCCTTCCACATATGTAGTCAACGTTTGAGTTGTCACTCCTATCTTCGGGCTGAGAATCCGGAGATAAGCGCCGGCACCCTATAACCTTCTGTAGGTTGGAGTTCTCTCCAGGGGTCACTTCACCTTTTACTTTACCTTTACAACAGTAAAAAACCCGAGGGTGTTCCAAAGTACTTCACCCCAACCCCTACCCACATGCCAAATTTCAGCCAAAAAGTGTGCTTCAAACGGAAAGGTACGGTGACCAAAAATCGCAAGCTTACTAAGCTCGACAAGTTTTTTTGCGTACATAATGTGCGCATAATCTGCTCAGATTCTGCGCAGCCTTGCACGGTCATTCTACCATTTTCTCTCATGATAAACATGTTTCCATATGCTGATTGCACTCTATAATTATTTATGTAGGTTTCCGCGGGAACACCAATTTTGAAAGCTTTCGTCGTCTGTTGAATTTACATGGCTTCAAGGTTAAAATGGATACAGCAGGCCTGGAGGGAAGTGATTCCAGTCCTCGTCAACTGCCCAGCCCTTCTGGGCTGCCCACAGTGTTTCGAAAAGTTTATGACTGCAGGAATCGATACTTTCTTCGTGACGACCCTGGCCTGATGCATCTTATCACTCGCAAAACGACAGGAGTCCCTCGCACACGCCAAACGACAAGAGTATCATCACACCCGATGGCTCCGAGTCTGAGTCAGCAGTCTACAGTGACAACTTCAGAGAATCATGCTTTTGAAGGTCTGTTTGTGTTTTTACTTTTGGTAACATTTTGATTGTGAATTTTTATGTATACCAGGCCTCCTACCCATACATTAACATGGGTCGGATTGGGGGGGGGGGGGTGCTTGTCCCTGGTAAATATTGAGGGGGCTTATACCTTCATCTGAAATTTTCGAGGGGCTTTTAACATTAATTGTTACATTTACTAAATTTGCACCAAAAATATCAATTTTTAGGAAAAAGTTCAAAATTTCGATCGATTTTCCTGAAAAATTCAGAAATTTTGGTTAAAAGTTTTTCGGTTAAGGGGGGGGGGGGTCGCCAGGTACCAAATTTTATAGTCACCGATTTCGCTCATTTTTGGGTATTATATACCCCCATATGTGCCCAAAAACAAGACAAATTTTTAGAGTCCAGGGTCGATCCAGTATAGAGATATTGCAGTTCAAATCCCTACAATTTAGTATTTACGTTAGCATGCCTCGCTGAGGGCTTTGAAGTCGCGTACACATAGGATGACAAGAGACTGCGGCATGGCCAATAGATCAAATTGAAGCCTCTATCTAGGGTTATTTATTGCTGGGCAAATGACAATGATACGCCAAGCACCGAGCGAGAAACGGCGTTTGAACGATTTGCTCAAGCTCCTTCCGACTGTTATTTACTTCAAACTTTAACGAGCTCTAACTTTCTCATACTGCTTTGTAGAGACTTGGTCCAAGAAGATAAAATGTTCAGGGCATGGAGAGCTTCAATTTGATATAAAATATGGCTATATTTGAAAAAGTTGAAAATTTGACATTTTTTGCCCATAGGTGTCCGCCATGCTATCGCAGTATGTTACCAGAGATAAACGCAGGCTATTGGCATGAAACTTTACATACAGGTAGGTTTTATGCCAGCCTATTAGCATGCCAAATTTTATTGAGATACCTTAAGATTTGACTGACTTATGAAGCACCAAACATGAAATTTTCGAAAAATGACGATTTTTGAGGAAAAATGGAATTTCTGCTACCAAAACTGTGAGCTACTGAAAAGGCCTGATAGGGATTGATTATATGCAAAATAAAGCTCTAACAATATACTGTGCTAATATCTAAACGCGAAGTTTGTACACCAAAGGGTTAGTTCAGGACAGGACAAAACGTCCACTGACCTACACACTTGTAGAGCGATTTTGAGCAAAAATCGACTTCTCCGGACTTTGAAAATTCGTATAAAATCAGCTGCCCTACAGGAAATAACGTCGTATAGATATTAGCACTCTACCTAGTCTAAATTAGGTTTTACAGCGAGTTGTAGCCGATTTGCTCGTACACAGCGCTCAAACTTTTGGTAGCAGAAAAATTTTCCTAACTTTTTCAGTTTCCTATGTTTAACACATGTCGGGGTCACCTTTGGAGGGCTAGTGTGAATGATAAGAAAAGTTTTGCAACAAACGCACTTGTCTTGTTTTGCGGACCCATGAGGACTACAAAATATGTGAAAATGAGAAAAATCGGAGATGGTCGAAAAATCGCGACCCCCCCCCCTTAATTTGGTGCGAAAACCTAATTTGGGCTTGTACCGATAGGGCTTGTACCTTGTCTGGGCTGGGGGAGGGGCTTCGACCCCCCCCCCTCCCCCAATACCCCCCCCGTGTGAATCTATGCTGCCATTCCTATCTATCTATCTACCATTCATATTTCTCATGTTTTTCCTATTTTATATATACTGTTGGATTACTTCTGCAATAAAGTCTGTGATAATGTTTACAGTGATGTTACGGTTCCTACTCTTCCTACTTTTTCTACATTGTGAAAGTTCCTACTTTTCCTGAAAATTCCTACTTTTACCTACTTTTTACCAAAACTTGCAAAAATCTCCTTTTGTTCGTTCAAAAGTTGCAAATATATTTAGCGTTTCTAGTTTCTAGACTATACCTTTTCCCATGTCATATTTCAAAATTCCTAAATCCTACGTGGTTTAGCTTGATTTGCATTTTTGAATTTTAATCATAAATTTTTGATCATACTACATGTTATGTTGACAGGTCGGTCATACAGAAAAAACGGCCGGATTAAAAGGATTTTTCCGTTCCGCAACCTTCGTATAAAAAATGTCAAAAAATATTTTCCGTAATTATTTTTTCCGGAAAAATCACCCTTGTTTCATAGTTAAGCAGAATTTTTAATCGTTTCTTTTCAATG
>JASAND010003693.1:0-20447 GCA_030248195.1 Trissonchulus latispiculum
TAGTTCAGGGTGGCCAGCCAAAGTTTGCCAAATTTCGGCACTTGGACGGACCAAAATTACCTGAAAATTTTAAAGTCCCAAAAAATTTGCAGGAAGCAGTGGGAACAACAATAATGCAGCCTCTAGGGTTATTTTTGACGCTCTTCAAGATAGGCTATTAAAATCCTATATAGCTCATACCGGTAAGCCCACACTGGAGGTGGGTTTTTCCCCCGCATATTAAAATGGGTTTTCCCCGCTTGACTATAATTCAAAAGTTCCAGCCAAAATCCGACAATGTGGGTTTTCCCCCACATGGCTATATATAAACCACCAAAATTTTTAGCGAAAAATTAACATTTTTTAGGTAAAAACACAAACAAAATCGCTCTTTTTAAGATTAAAATTAACATATATATATATATAAGTCCACAAATTAACTAAAAATTCAGAAAATTTTTGAAAATTTGCCCTCAAAAACTTAATTTTTCAACACTTTTGGGCGAACCCAAAAAAGTGGGGGGGCTTGCCGAAAAGTGGGGAGGGGGGATGAAAGTGGGGGTTCTGCCAAAAGTGAGGGGGGGGCTTTCGAAAAGTGGGGGCCCCCACCCCCACCCCACTAAAAAATGCCAGAAATTTTCGCTTGTATTTTCATCAATTTTTCGCAAAATTTCGAATGTTCGGCTAAAAATTTTCAAAAATTTAGGTAGGGGTTTGAAAATTTTTAGGGGTGGGGGGGGGAGGCTCGGCCAAAACCGACAGGAGCGGTAGCAAAAATTTGTTCGGAGGAGGGTTGGCGACACCTCCATTTGGGGGAGTAAATTGGGTATTTTTAGAGTAAATTTTGCAAAAATGTCCAAATTATTGGCTTAAAGTGTCTATTATTGCGAGGAATACACATTTTTAACTGTATTATGAACTTTCTGACTCATTATTGACCTTACTTTGGACTAATTGGACTTGGAAACATGTTGGCAATCAAGTTTTCGAGTTTAAAAACCATGTCTAATGTCAAAATCACTTCATAGTTGAATGTTCACTGGCATTGGCTGAAAATGCGATTTTTGGCATAAAAATTGAAAATTTTTGGGGGGGTCTCCAGAGGGGGGCACCCAAAAAAAGTTGGGGGGAGCCCCCCACCCCAAATCTCCGTTACACCTATGTCCCTCCCCACCCAACCTCGGCTTCTCCCCCCACCCCAAGGCGGGCTCAGACCCCCCTCTCCACCCCCTAAAATGGGGTCCAAACAAGTGAAAAAATGCAAAATTTTTGCAAAAATATTTGCAATATTTCAAAAATTTTTGCAAAAGTATTTGCAATATCTCAAAAATTTTCTCAAGAAATTGGCTAGAAATAGTTAAGAACGCTAAAAATGTATAGGTTTTAAAACACAATACGAGTGGTTTTTTACTAGATTTATGTCAAAAATAGTCGATTTTATGTCCAAAAAGGGCCATTTTAAGCTGTGGCAACTGACTTATAAGGAGTTTTCGGGGAAGTTTCTTTTCCCACGCCTAGACGAGGTTAAGTTCTTTAAGTTGAGCACTTTGTTGATCCCTAATTCCAGGTGGCTTAGCCCTAACGTCCTGACATAATAACAGTTAATTTATTAGGTTCTTAAACGCAGACAGTATAAGTTCACGTTCTTCACAACCAGTTCGATCCCTTCACAGTACCTTATCTCTGACACACTCACCAATACCGGTGCTACTTACCCGCACTCTCGCCAACGGCAGACACTCCACTCCTGTCAGTTATCAACCTCTGCTCCTCACACGGTATAATGCAACCAAAGTAGGACTGTAAACTGAACCATTCCTTTAGCGGCCGCTCCCTTTTTATACCCCATTTTGACCTTTTCCAACTAGGCTCGGTCTGGGGGCTCATTTTCTCTCTAGCCCAGACAACCTTTTAGATTCTCTCCTTTTCTTTACCGCCCCCGAATCCCCCACTTTCTAAGTTGGTTCTCTGGTCTTTCTGAATGACGTCACAGGTTGGATAAACATCATAACCTTTCAATTTAGGTTGTTTTGATCAAAATCTAGATAATTTTGACATTTCCAAATTGAAAGAGATAATTTTGACATTTCCAAATTCAATCCGAGATAACCTTTAACATCTCTGATCCTTACCAACTTTAACTTTACCCAACCTCTACTGTTTATACTGTTACATTGTTACAGCTGAAAAAATGTGGGTACAATTTGGGTAGTGTTTTGAAAATTTCCGATTTTTGAGACCCCCAAGCCAGATTTGGACTTTTTACTCCCCCCGACCCAAACGGGCGTTTTGCTTAGCTGTACCAAAAGGTCATAGCATCACCTTACAAATATAGGTATTTCACTGTATTCTAGTGAACGTGGGTGCTATCCAACTCAATATACAACTCAATAAATTGAACCAGCGATATTTCTCCCTTTCTATACTTTTTCAGGAGTGCTTAATTTGGTCTCCTGATGCTGATTTCTCGAGTAACCTACTAACGCTTTGTAAGAAGCATGAAGCCAATGCTCGCAAATTTCAGCAACCGTAATATCCTCTTCTTCGCGATTTCAAGAATGTAAAAATTGAATACTTGCTATACATGCTTGCATTGTACATAAGGCTTTACTATATTCTTCGGGATCTATTATTTAAGACATAACACTGTCAGTACGCTACACCTGAAGCATTAAGTTCACGTCTCCGACTCTCCGATTTTCGAATTTTCAAATACCTAAAATCAACTATCTATGCTGACCATGTTTAAACGCCTTACTTGTTTTTGCTCGTTTTTCACGAGGACTTTCAAAATGCCAAAATAAGACAATTGTCCAAACATCAATCGCTGAGGAAACTGAGACAGGCGTACAGGGTTATCTTTCTGAGTTTTCATGATTAGGTATATATATCAGCCCTGATTAGCTATGTCTCGATTGTTTATCACTGTTATCGGAATGAGAAACAAATTTCTTAAAAACAAAGAAAAGTATTTTATTAAAGGCTTTTCTTTTGGCGTAACTTATCCAATACGGCAACGCTCATGGGAATAGTGATACTTGAGTAATAAACAATTATAATTATAATAATCAATTCATCTTAACGCTGCTAGGTTGGATATGCATTAGCATGTGAATATGAAAGAGACTTATACAACAACTTTCGCTTTGCATTGTTTAGTATAATTTACAGCTTACCATTTCCAGGATTTCGAAAGGCGGACGCGCTTTGAATTATGGAGGACCCGACTATCTACTAATATGACTGTTGTTAGTCAAAAATGTCTTCAGCATCGCTGAGTAATCGTTATAAGCATTCGACATCATTAGAGCTGCCCGATTTGGTTAAAAATATTGAGCAGTCACGGTTGATTGTGAGATCAAAATCTATCCAGACACTGCTATTTCTTTTAATTATTGTTGTTCCTGCATTAGTTTTGGGGTCAACATTTCGATCGGACATAGCAATTCATCAAGATGTGTCCCGAGTAATAAAGGTGGTGGAATCAACTGAATATTTGTCACTGTTCTTGGTTGCGCTGCAGGAAGAGCGTTCTGTCAGTTGTTTATTTGCTGAACGAACACTAGTTGAGTAAGATAACTACGTCCAACAAGTGTCCTACCGTTTTGTTTTTGTTGTGGTAAACCTAACCAACATTGCCAATCCTACGGGGACTTAGTTTAGCTTAACGCCTCTCTAAACGAATAGAAATCGAATATGAATCAGAATATTTTGGTTTATAGTGCCTTAAAGGATTGCTCGTTTCTATTCCTTTATTCATAGTCTGAGGATTTACCTTCGCAGAACTTATGTCATACTAAAAGAGCAGTCTAGTTTTATTGGTAACTGAAAGTTTGGGTATATTCAAAGAGACTTTTGCTGAAAAGATTGAATCTAACACAATAGCCACAACCATCTGATTACAGCACTGCGACTTCAAAGAGATAACCTTGAGATAGGCAAACAGTAGCAAATTAACAGTTCTGATTTTCAGAGTATATGTTCTTATATACTTGGTATACCTGTAGCATTCTCCATAGCTTAAACGAATCCAAATCAACCTGTTTTGTGCCCAACCTGTTCACTTTTGGTTTTTGATATTTAATTTGCGAGGTAGCGTTTGCATGGCTCATATTTTATCACAAAAATGAGAGCTTCAGTGATGGTTGCGAAGTTGAAAACATCGTTTGATGATAAGTTCGAATTAATCGTTGCAACAAATAGACACATATACCCTTGTTTTCACTACGAGTAATATTCTTTTAGGTAATTTGGTGTACTAGAAGTTAGCAGCTGTGTTTGTTAGTATAGAGGAACTGCATAGTTTTCTTAAAACTGCCTCCAAGTTTCTTAATGTAATCTGTCGCAAAAACGCTTACAGTTTAGCCTTCCATTGACGCCCTCATATCTACTTCAATTCCTTAGTGACGCGTGCATTCTCAGAAGGTTTGGCGTCTACTGTTTTTAGTCCCAGGCATTCAAGGAACACTTTTAGTGTTTCAAAGTATGTCGTCAAAATAACTGTGTTGACTTAGAATACAACTTTTTAGCAATAATGTAACGGCACTCCTGTTTGCATGGATGGAAGAAAAAAGATCACATACGAATGCGGAAATCTTGAAACTGCAACGAAACGATATCGCTGGAACCGCAGATGACTTTTTGAGAAACGATTTCATTCCTAACATAAATCGGTTTCGTGATTCGGTAGACAATAAATCGGTTTCTTGCAATGCAATACGCAGGTTTGTGTTTTAACTTAATCTTGAATTTAATGTTATTAAACTGCGTCATCAATAGTGACAATAATGTGTATATGCCATAGCACGATTAATACTTGATAATACATAACACTTGATAACCTTAATTGGAGTTAGTCAAGCTTATAATTTATTAAATTTAGCAGTGACGTATTTAGCAGAAATTACATTAAAAACTAATCTTGGATTATGTCAACAAGGAACGTATCCCTACTTTTTGAGTCAAGGCGAAATACTTTTGAGTGTCAAAATCCACGGGTGGAGCATTTCTTGACCCACTATTCACTTTTCTTTGATCCGCGATGAATTATTATCGAAATCCAATGTAGTGTGTTAAAAAGTAAGCACCACACCAATTTTTGAGGGGAAAGATATTCAGCAGGAAGTTTGTAAGTTTATTCGACTTTATGATCCACTCATCAAAAATAATCTAAACTGTTTTACAATTGCTAGAAATTATAAAAAGTAAAAGCGAAAAAGTTGACCTAAATTTTTACTCAATTTGTAGAAGACCTGGATTGGACATTCAGCTTCCGTGCCTTCACACATAATGAACAGATGTTAGTATTCCTGAGAATGTCATCGTTGTAAAATGTCTAACACGTCTAATTCTTAGTAATTCTGCATAAATTATAATGTAGTTGATACGAGAAAATGATCCTTTGTTTGTACTAGAATTTGCTAATCCTCGGAAAACGGACGGGAAGCAGGCTGACCTGTACAAGACTTCTACAAATTGAGTAAAAGTTAGGTCAATACTTCGGTTTTTATTTTTTCAATTCCTAGCAATTAGTTACAATTTGGATTATTTTTGATGAGTGGATCATGAAGTCTAACGAATTCGCAAACTTTCAGCGGAATATCTTCCCCGACTCAAACATTGGTGTGCAGCGCTCACCTTCAATCACACTGCTTTAAAATTAGATTTCAGAAATAATCTAGGGTGGATCAAGGAAAAGTAAGAAGTGGATCAAGAAGTACTGCACCCAAGGACTGTCACACTGAATAGTACTTAGTTTTGACTCAGAACGTGGATGTGCTAAAGGGTACATACGTTAACAAGGAAATACAACAAATCGTGTTCTGTCAAAAACATTCCTTGCGTAGTTATTTGGTTTTTGTAGAGCAGACAGATTGTATGCAATATGCAAAATTTTGTTCAAGCTATTGTGTAGGTATGTGCATGTTTCGCTGATGGCTTTGATTACACCGATGGCAACAGACAAGGTTGTTCTGATACGACCTCAAAAGTTTTGGATTGATTTAGTTCAACTTTTGCGCAAAAGAATTTGATGTTTCAGTTTGATCTTTTTCAATTTGAAATAGTTTTGATTTTGATGCAGGTTAAACCAAAACTGAATTTGATATGGATTTTGATTTTTCGACTTTGCATTCATTATCTAGCTATTTACAGCATGTTATTTACTATTACTAGATCTTGGATTTACTGAATTAGTCTAACTCCAATTTATAAATAGAGCCAATTTCTATCCTTTTATCAGCTCTCAGACTTTTCATGCTTCGAACTACAATACAATACAATACAATACAATACAATACAATACAATTACAATTGCAGTTTTGCGAAAATGGTTTTTGACAAAATCTCAAGCTTAAAGTAACGAACTCAAGCTAATTGAATAGATTAAATGCGCAATTATACTGTAAACCAATTGAGCATAAACAGTCCAAAATTGTTTCTATGACTTGACAGTAATTTTGAAAAACCTGATTTCCTCGTAAATGGCCATTTTTTCAACCTCAAAATTGTTTTTTGTTTATACTAACTTTAACCACTTTAGATAGCTCAAAGATTGTAAAAGCAAAAATGTTCATTTCGGTGCCCTCATTCCAGCAATAGCAACTAATCCGGTGTCTCGACTTTCTACTAAAATCATAAATTCAGAAACCAAAACTTCTTATCTTTTCGCCTAAAGATACGGGACTGGTCCCAGAACGTTAAAGAGCACGAATATAGGTTATTTCGAAAGTTTTAGCTATTTGCACAAAGGATTAAAGCCTTAAAAGTAAGAATATACCTGAAAGGAAACCGACACCTTAAGCAACAAGCTAATCCTACCCTTCACCAATGCAGACTTCCAAAGTCAAATCCTTGTTAATATTTGCTGATATCTCTTTAGTAGGCATTCCAGGGTAGAGCGCTAACCAAAAAAAGCACTAGGCATATAATGTATGAAACAATGCTTTCTTTATAATAGTGCATATGAAAGTAAGCGAATGCTTTTATCAAATATTTTTTCTAATCAAATGAACATCAAAATTGTATCAAAAACAAGACTACTGATTCATGGCCCATAGTATTAATTTGATGCAGTTAGATTTTGATTTTTAAAATCCACTTAGATTTGACTCGATTACTAAATGATTTAATTAATTAATCGATTAATAAACAAATCAAAAGTAACGTCAAAACAGTTTTGCTTAGATTTGAATCAAAAAATTAATACAACCGTATAGCATGCTTTTATTGCAAACAGCTAATATTCTTCCTCATAGATTTTTCCTGTATGACTCACCAAAAGTACGAGGAGCTATTTGTTTTTATAGATGGTATGGATTTATTTCTTATCAAGTTGATAGCATTTTGTCACCTCAAAGACAAAGTCAAGGCATTGGTTCTGTTTGGAAGTTGTTAATATCTCAAGATTCTATGATGTTCGGCGAAGACGTTTACGGTAAGTCATTAGGCTGCTGAAACTTCGTGATATTGAATCACGTTATTTTATCAAGGTATTAAGTCATTTTATTAAGACTAGAATTGCTAGTATCTTCCTGATTTCATAAACTATGAAGATTGGCACACCATTGTTTGAATGATCAGGCGTATAAATAAATCAAAATTGTTGCAAGCTGTTATGTATTTGATTACTTTGACTAATTAATGTACACCTCAATTTTTATAATTAAAGGTTTACATAAATTGCCGTATGACTATAAATATAAGAAATAATATAACAATTTCATTTAACATAATACAATAATAATAATAATAATAATAATAATAATAATAATTATAGTAATATACAATATAATAAGGTTTTAATTCATTTAGCGTCCTTTATTGGTAGCAATTATTATTGGATTGCTGCATATGTTATAGGCAGACTTGCTACCCTCGGTGCGATGTATTACCAGAATGGAGGATTGGACGATGACCACAGCCACTATATCCCTGGTAATCTTACGTTATGAAGTATTAAATAAGTACACATTGATCTTTAACACGCAAGCTACCATAGATAAGATAACATGCTTGTTACCAGTTGCAATTAGAGTGGATTACTTTGCAAGCATGCTTTCTGAGACTCATTTCGTTGTGATATGTTCTGTTTCAGAGACAAGAGGAGCTGGAAAGATATTAATGAGTAGAGCAATCGTAGACTTCCCGCAAATCAACAAAGTTACATTCGCTAACTTTCGTCGCTCGAATTTATTTAAAGACGTCGTGGCAATGGTTGTGGAGTTGTACCCGAATGATCCAGTTTATGAAGATTCTAACATGGCGTATTATTTTTTCACAAATCTGACTGCCGCGACGGCCCAACTTTCAGGTATAAGAGTGACAATCTGATTGTTGTAAATTTTAGGATGTCTTTGAAGAAGATTAATCGTTACTACGTTTGCTGATGACATGGCTTTGACAAATTCCCTTAAGCAAGGGACTAAGCACATATCGGTTCGCCGTGCGGACAAGCTATTCAGCCTTAAATGGTCAGTTAATAGGTATCACCACGGTGAGAAGATATCAGGAGTGCAGAGGGGCCGGACCCCCTAAATGCTAACAAAATTAGTCGATAGCAAGTTTGACGGTGGTTTAACCAAGAGTTAATTGGATGTTTAGCTAGCTCTTCTGCAGGTAATCTTAATCTTAAAGTAGGACTTAGGCAGTTGCTGTGACAGATCGTCTTAGGACTTCAAACCCTTGCTCAAGTTGATTGTAAACGATTTGGTTTGAAGAAGCTGCAGTTAATTGAAGCAAGTTGAGAATAAATTTTCACTTTAATTAACCCTAAAACCTAACCCCGACCTATCGCACCTCGACACGTTTGTATCTAGGGAATGATGTATCCTAGGTCAAAATTCGAGTAGTATATAAGTATATTTTTCGATATTTGAATGTGGGAGAGCTGTTTAGTTAGACCTCTATAAATACAGCTAACATTTGGGATAAACTATTCTAAATAGGGCATAAATTATATACATTGCATCACTTAGCTTTGGAAACCTTTTGGTAAGTCTTAGTTCAATTCCGAGTTGAATACAAGTTACAGTAACAAAATTTTAGTTCGAGTTTAAACGAAAGTTAACAGGCTACACCGAGCTCATCCTGATGCTAATTTAATCCAGAGATCGTCAGCGTGGTTTCGTTTTTAATAGAGTGCATTGCTAATTTTAGATATTCGAGATGAAATGCTAGCAACTATTCATCAAATGCTACAAAGCAGATTAAACGCACTTATTATTGACTGTATAATCTTCGGTGTCTGTGTTTTCATTCTGATTGTAATAGCTTCACCGGTTATGATCTATTATTTATACCACAACAATTCTTTGTCAAAGCTAGCATCTGAATATGTGGCGACTTTGAGGGTGAGTTTCCAAATTTCTAATTTGAGTTTCAATTGGAAAATTTGTTTATTGAGGTTATGTATCCATGGTTCAACTACTGAAGAACACGATGGGTGTTTGTTTTCCTGCGCTACACAAAAGTGTTAACTACCTGTTTACTGTCCGGTAACTAAACCGGCACTTAAATGGCGAAGCGAAAGCAGGTTCTTACGTCACGAGAAACTAGGGTGCAACCTACTCGAAAAGTAAATGATCCCTATCTAAGATATCCTAATAAAAGAAATAAAGACCCATGATTTACTAGTACTTACGTGAGATTTAATGGATAAATGGCATGAAATACGGCGATAACAATAAAGGGCACAATAGGCCGACTCGACTAATTGACAGACAAACACATACTGACTAATTAGGCAATTAAGCTAACTTATATATAAGCTAAATGGTTGCTGTTTATGGCGATTACGTTGATCATTCACGAAAGACAAATAGAGTAATTTGGGGCGGATTAACAGTCAGTAAAGTAGGTTTTTAACATCATCCCCCTGGAAATAATTTTAGCGCCTGATAAAATTCTAAGATAACGAGAGTGCTACCGTAATTCGAGTAAAGAATAGAAAGTAAGTAAAGTCCCATTTCCAACTCCGTATGAGCGGACCTAAACCGTGCAACACCGTGCGGTGCGCCATTCAGATGCCCACATAAGAGTGAAAGAAAGAACTTCAAAAGAAAGAAAGATTTGGTAGCTATTGGTAGTCAAAATACAGGTAACCTCGAAACATAGGGGTTAGATGTCTCACATTGAACGTAAACTTGATAGCAATATTAGACTAACTGTAAATCCAATTTAGAAAAACAAGAAACGTAAGTTCAAGAAAAATCCCACAATAGAAAAACATACCCTAAAGACCACTATTAAATAAATCCACACAAACACACAAAACCACAACACACACAAAACAATCACACTTACAAGTACTTATATAGGATCCTAACAATACAAAATTCACTGCTTTACAAGATTAATATACGACAAGTATTGTATACACAGTCAAAAACACAAGTTACCTTTACAACAGTTTCAATACATCTTATCTTTACAACAATGAAAACAAGAAGACCCCCAAAAGCGGGTATGGTTCTGCAACTGAGCAGGAAGTACATTCGCTGTTTGTCGAACTTTATATAATATATGATGTCGAATTTGTAGTTGCGCTTGAATCAACATTCTGGGCCACGCCTATCCCGTCTTTTCGGATGACTAAAACATTTAAGCTAATGTTACCTTAAATATTGCATTGTTACAAGAGTTTCTCCACAGCTGCGAATTCTAAGTTATCCCTTTTTTCATAGAGGTGACTATAACCAGAATCCAGAACCCGATCTGAATTCCGATTGAAAGCTCTTTCCAAAAGCACCTGTGGCTCAGTTGGTTAGACCATTTGCGCGTTGAGCTGGAGACCGAGACCGGAGTCCCGCCACGCCAGGTCCCCATTTTTTTCGGGTACTTGGTGGTCTAGACTTTTTCATACTTTAATCGAGTTTAGTCCACTTTTTCGTTTTACTGTGAATTGTTATTCGCTTTTTTTAATCTGATTTTATCTGCTTGATTTCTTTTCAAATAGTTTCCTTGATTTAAGAATTATTTTTCATCTGAGCTAAAATCAGATATGATTTCTAGCTATTATTGGCACCTCAAACATAAGGTTCTGGATTAAGGTAGCGAGTATTAACATTTCAATATAATGCAATGAGTGAATTCGGTTAAATGTGACTACTTCTCTAAAATTTGATGTTGTTCAAAGCGATGGAATGTTGAGCAATGTTTGTCACAAGCCACCGGACAGTTGCTATTCGGGACAATACACAGAGTTGTTTTCAATGACTTTTTCATAAAAAACATCTTTCTATTTTTAAAGGAATTAGAGTTTGCATTACTGCGAATTGACAGGTTCCATACCTGCTCTATAACATTTCAGAAAAAACGTAAGCGTCGTGAAGTTGGGCAATTCCATGTCCAATCGAGTAAATTAAGTTGAGAGCATATGCAAGTTATCAGCCAGGTTGCTTAATAGGAACTGTTTCCAGATGTTGGTACCCTAATTTGCATAAATATGACATCCTTGAAAACGATTCTGTGAAGTCAAAAGATTGTGGGGTGTGTGCAAACATAAGCAAAATTGGAATTCTGTCTTGGGGGGACTGGAAGAAAAGATTAATATACGACAAGTATTCTATACACAGTCAAAAACACAAGTTACCTTTACAACAGTTTCAATACATCTTATCTTTACAACAATGAAAAAAAGACAAATATAGGTTGACAATCGATCTTATTACATGACATTAACAGTGCATCTTACGAGATAAATGTAGCTTTAAGCTAACAGTACAAAGAAAAGAAACAATACAGATAAACTACAGATTCACAGATTTAACAGATATAATGAGCAGAACAGAAACTACCGAATCAGTACAATCCATTCTAACTCAACTCTTGGACCTTGGCATAAATGCCCTTAGCATCAATGAATTGCATTACCGAAATGGTAGTTTAAAAGAAAACAAATTTCAACACAACAAACAATCCTAAGTAAACCCTAAACAAACCTAACTTAAACATCCATTAGAAGAAAAATTCAAGAATTTAGTTTATCCGAAAGATAGCAATTTTCAAAGTTACCTAAACTCACACAACTAATCCACAAATACAACTACAAATAATTCAAATTACGGATTCATCCCCTAGCGAAAAATACGAGTACCCACGAGTAAAAATCACAAAAACAACACATATCCTATCCTGACAACACCAAAAATAATCCAAATACTATACAAAATCAAAGCTCAACATACAAAGAAAGATAGACAGAAAAGAGAAATTAACTAACAAACTACGTACTAACAAACAACAAAAATAAAGCACAAAATTCAAAGACAAGAAAAATTAAAGACTATGATAAATGGCAGTTTAACTGTTCGTAGAGATAATGGCTGATGTAAGGCCTTGAGATTGAGCATAAAGCACCGTTGGATGGAATGCACTCGAGATGGAATAGCTAGCTGCATAGCTGAAAGTAAAGCATTCACAACCACAAAAAAACTCGTATCAACCTAAGAGATTCAAATTTTTGTAAATAAAGATCTAATAGAAAAGAGAAAAGATAGAGATAGAAAAGAGAAAAGAAAAGAATTTCTAAGATTTTACAAGATCACGTTTTTACAAATTACTAAAGCTTCACTCAAAAAACTACTTAATTACACCAAACACAAAAATACATCTTGAGTACCCTTTTTTGTCCGAGATTTAAAAACTAAATTCAAGATAGAAAAGAAAAGAAGTTTTACAAAAGATAAGAGCTACTTTACACCGAAATGGCTTGAGCTTGGATAGGTGTTAGAATAAAGATAAAGATAAGAATACTGCTCTAATCTACTGCCAATAAGTACAAAGCAAATATAGAATACAGTGAAAATACAATGATAAACATAACATAATTAAGAATAAAGAAGCTTTATAACAGATTTTAGAATGAACGAGAAAATTCAAAAGGTTCAAAAACTCAAAACACAGAATTAGCTTGCCAAAATACGTAACAAATACAAAGAAAAACAAAAACAAAAACCTAGCTACTGAACACACATATATATAGACGCTGGCATCTTATTTTTATTGGTCCTTTTAATATATATAGGACTCGTTTTGCCTCTTTTTAGATGCCTTAATTTTCTCTGCGTCTTTATTTACAGCATTATTCTTTTTATGGGCTTTTAGCTGTATTCATATTAATACTGATAACAAATACAAAATTCAAAATACAAAACAATGAAGTAGAGTAAGTAAATGCCAAATTAATAAAGAATCGAAAAACAGTAACTTTGATTAATCATGATTAATAAAGAAAACCAAAACTGACTAACAATATATTGGTAACTTCTCGCAATCCGTGCGCACAAAATACTAAACTTGACTAATAATAGTACAAAAACCGTATATAAGCGACTACGCGCTATCCGTACTAGCAAAAAGACTAACAAATGACTATAGCAAGCTAATTCCAAAATAGTATCACTAAATTAGTCTTCAAAACAAAATAACGAGGCGTTTTAAGATTGCACATATATAGTTAGCCTCTGAAGATTACTTCTTCCTCTTCACAACAACAACAACAAAATAACGAATAAATTGCTTGCTTTTAAATGATAACTTCAAGATACTTCGAATTAGTAGACTAGCAAAATAACTGCTTTAGCAAAAAACATTCCACAAAAGTAAGCTTTCAAGTAAGTCAGATTAATGATTAGCAAAAATACGAAAAGTAGGAAAAAAGTGAAAAACAAAATATAAGCGATACACGCTACCAGACGACAGCACTAGTCATATGTATATACGACTAGGAGCATTGTGGGTAGCTACGTACTAGGTGAAGGAAAACTTGCACTTAGCACGCAAAAAATAACGATATACAACCCGATGACCGTAAAAAATAATACCACTTTTCATTACTACTTTTATACGTACATCTGGTATATACGTATATCTAATATCATTATCTAACTGCAGAGAAAGGTGATGACAAAGCTCGTGGCTGGGAAGTAATAATCATACTGGACTTTTCCAAACCTAGTCCATTTTCCTTATACGTATTTTGCTTCAGCTTATCATAAGTGCTTTTTTCCTTATCCACAGCACTTGAGTTGCCCTTTTCTTCATCAAATAATAAATCCAAACCATAATCATCCTTCCTTGGGGCAATGGTCAATACAGTTCCCATAAAAGCTGAAGTACCACTCATTGAGCCACTATTCGCAAGAGCTTTGTTAAATTCCACTTTGCTTCTGCCATTCTCTAACTGCTGAAAAGAATCTTCACTTGAAGGCAGTACGTATACTTCCATAGTTAAATGTCTTCCAGGAAAATCAGGATCAGGGACACGTATCCACTTTGTCTCCAAATCTTGCTCTTCTTTGAGACTTTCATTCCGTTTAGCCTTTACATCTGTAGGCTGATCACGTTGTACAGAATCCAAGGGTTCATCAGCAATGGAAGGGCCAATATCGATTCCAATAAAATCCATGCAAGGGTCATAGTGTTCTAAGCCTTTCACAGCACGAGATATGCCATCATTGAGATTATTGTGTGCTGAAGAAGTCGCTTCATTGCTCTTGTCCAAATAATCAGACTCCAGTGAACATAAGGTCGAATTTGAAATAGTCGAAACCTGGGACTTTAGAAACGAAAAATTATGGTCTTGGCATTTTTTGCCCAAACTATCTGTCTGCTTCGAAATACCGTAGGACTTATCAAAATTATTCGAAGAAAACCAGTTCAAACAAGCGGATTTACGTTTGGGGTGGTATGACCTGTTTTGGGGGGTCAAAAACGTATATTTTCCAAAATTGCTACCACAAGAAGCAAACTTCGAGGGATACGAACGTGAAATTCTGTTCCAGCGCATCGCGCTTGGCCTAAAACTACTGTTCATTTGACCCTGAGGGCCCAATTTTACCAATCGACCAGAAATATTTTGAGATTTGGGCCAAATGGTACTATGGCCGTATTGAAAAACGTTTTGGCCTGTAAAAAATTTAGGAGAAACAAATCTAGGAAACGAATATCGGTTATAGTAGCAGTTCATAGGGCTACTCTTTCTGATAGAATTCGTTTGGTTCTGCCACCTTGTAAAAAAATTTTTGCCTGAAAAATCTGGACACACATCAAAGGTTCGAAAACGATTATTTTTCGAAGGATTTTTCGACCTAGAAAAAGAAGTCTGAGGGTTAGGACGAAAAGAATGGTTGTTTCTGGTGTAGTTTCCTAAGCCACAACTAGGAATAACATTGAATTCGTTTCTGTACGTACAACTTGAATTTCTACCAGAAAAAGTTTGAAATTGGGGATCTGCAAGTGGGGCGAAATTGGGACTTCCGTAATTTATGTTTCTCAAATGGCCTGAATTCGTGTTTGGAAAACAGGAATAACCGCACGAAAAACATCTGATGGGTGGGGGTACGTATATACTAAGCAAACTTGGTGGAGAAAAACCATTTCTGGAACTACGTACGTATCTCGGTGAAAACGAAAAATTGGACGAAAAATTCGTAGTTCTCGGTGAAAACGCAAAATTATCATAGCGTGAACTTCTCGAAATATTGCGCGAATGGGCATGAAAAGAAAATCGGGATCGAAAATTATACATACGTATGGGACACGTATTCATTAAATGGCCAACTTTGTGACAGAAAAAACACCGACGAAACTGACTCATGTGAAAATTTTTGCCCGAAAATGACTAGATCTGCGCATTGCAAACTATCAGTGGCATATTATTGAGAAAAACACAAGCTATTACAAAAAAAGTTCGAAAACGACAACTTTGGAAAAGGGGTAAGGGGGTAAGGGGGGCGCCGACAAAAAAAAACGAAACTGTTTATAGTCGTATGTACGTATGTACGTATGTTTAGTACGCGTGCACTACAAAACGGATTCAAACAAATAGTACGTATACCAACGCAAAGCTGACAAAAATACTACGTTTCAGAAGGAAAAAATCGCAATTGCGCCGAAAAAATAGCAAAATTTGCTCAAACACAGAAAAAAGTGAAAATTGTCGACGAAACAACTGGGGAGGAGGCACATTTCTTTCCCAAAATGGGCATAATTACAAGAAAGCAGCATATATAGCGCATGTACGACCTTCTGTTCGCTTAAAATTGACCAAAACTACCAGTTTTCTAAAGTACGTATGTTTCCAATTGTCAAAATTTCATCAAAAATCCGTCTAGAAATGCATTTTTTCCACGAAAACAAGACCAACACAATATGCGTCTGCTCGAAAAGTAGTGCTTACGCGCTTACAAAACAAAATTTCGCTTAAAATCTACCCAAAAATACAAAAACTCAGAAATTCGTTGAAAATAATACAATTTTTGCCTCAATCGGCCTTATATACGTATACAAAAAAATTGCAAAATCGTGGGCAAAATTGCTTCAAAAGACAAAATAAACGTTCCTGATTAAATCACAAGTAGGGGGTTTGGGAATATTGTTATGGAGGACATTTGCGTTGATAATTGACAAATTTTCAACAATATGTCCAAAAATTGGTGATTTGGGGGGGGTGAGGGGGGGGGGTACAAAATCAAGTCAAAATTAAGTTTTTGACACGAAAATCAGTCAAAATCCTCCTAGAACGACGTTTTGCGCCTAGGACGGTCGTTATTTGAAGCAATTCGGTCTAAAAATCGTTCAAAATTCTATTTTTGGATCGTTTGGGGGGGTTTCGAAATTTTATCCTAAAATTTCCGAAACTTCGAAATTTTGGCGATTATGGGTCCCCAAAAATTATACCACGCTTGGGGGGTTCCCAGAAAAATTATTCAGCCAAAAATTTACCAAAATTCGACCAAATATGACCTTTGGGGGGTTTGGGGGGGTCAAAATTTTGTCTAAAAATTGCTTAAAATTGCAAAATTCTAGCAATTATGGGTCCCCAGAAATTATACAACGCTTGGGGAGTACCCACAAAATTTATTCAGGCACAAATTTACAAAATTTGACAAAATTTACCCTTGGGGGGATACAAAAATTTACCAAAATTTGGCAATTTTTGCAAAAATTTCACGATTTATGCTCCAAGTTCAGCTTCTGTTGCTTCTCCTTTGTGTCAATGTTTCTCAGTATCGAGAAAGTTCGGCACAAAGGTGTGGCAAAACCCACAAAAAATTTTTCCTAACTACAAAAATTTTTAAAATTTTCCCGTCTTGGGGGGTGGGGGGGTGGGGGGGGTTGGGATCCTGCCTTAAAACTACCTAAAATTTACTGCAAATTAGGTTATTGGGCTGCCCCAATAACGCAATATCAGTTATTTCGCTGTCCCCCAACTCAGAACTTCTGGGGGGGGGTGGGGGTGGGGGTAAGACAAGTCCCCCAACGGACAAACCCGACTTTCTAAATTTTTCATTTTTCAGAGTTGCACCCTACACAATAGGAGAATTTCAAAGTCTTCAAACTTAAACAAAAAGCGTTTTAAAAGATTCTCCTAATTTTTGCGATTCTAAAACTACAATCCTTTTTCAATAAATCGCAAAATTAAGTTCAAAAATCGTTTTTAAAAAATCACGAAATTTGAAACGTTTTCAATTTAGCAAACCGGACAGTGGTCCTGTCACGGTCGCCAAATGTTAACTACCGGTTTACTGTCCGGTAACTAAACCGGCACTTAAATGGCGAAGCGAAAGCAGGTTCTTACGTCACGAGAAACTAGGGTGCAACCTACTCGAAAAGTAAATGATCCCTATCTAAGATATCCTAATAAAAGAAATAAAGACCCATGATTTACTAGTACTTACGTGAGATTTAATGGATAAATGGCATGAAATACGGCGATAACAATAAAGAGCACAATAGGCCGACTCGACTAATTGACAGACAAACACATACTGACTAATTAGGCAATTAAGCTAACTTATATATAAGCTAAATGGTTGCTGTTTATGGCGATTACGTTGACCATTCACGAAAGACAAATAGAGTAATTTGGGGCGGATTAACAGTCAGTAAAGTAGGTTTTTAACAAAAGTATGACACTCGTGGCTTACCTTATTATCATGCATTCCGTACAAATTCTGATTGTAGTAATAATAAAAAGGTAAGAAACTCTAGATTAAGAGAAAAGGCGTTGTTCACGACATGTTTTTTTCTGTATTACTTTTGATTGGCAACTGCAAGAGCAACAAAATTAAATTAAAAAATTAATTAAAATTAAAAAATTAAAAATTATTGTATTAAACAAAATGGTTTTAGGAGCACGAGAAGCTACTGTTGAAGCAGCGCAATCAGTCTTACCAACTTTTATTACGAATGATGCCTTCGTCGGTTGCTTCTGCATTATGTGAGACTGGCAGCTATCCTCCAGAGTCTTTTGATCTCGTTTCTATATACTTCAGCCAGATAGTTAACTTTATTTTTGTAGCATCACAGTCTACAGCTCTAGAAGTAAGACATTTTATTGGCAGATAAAACATCAGATTTGTTGGCTTTTTTGATTGAATTGGCCAGGAGAAGCACAATCTTAAAACAGACTTGAAATTCAAGAATAATGCCTTCATTGGACATTGTTACAATCGCCGCTGTACTACTTCGAATGGGGTTGTCATCATCACTGCATCTCAAATCTTGTCAATTGAAGGAAGCCATGTGCTATCTAGTAGTTTCAAGCGTGACGTAGAAATGTGTTGAAAAATTTTCGAGCCACTTCCCGTATTTAATATCAGGAAAAATACTCCTACAGAGCATGAAAAGTGCATCATGTCTCACATTACATTTTAAGGTGGTGATTCCTTTTGGGCACATATTAATGATTGACGGTCCAAATCAAGATGAAATTTGATGAAACTTTCCAAAATAAGTTCTTTTTAGCATCCTAACACTCTCCGCGCCATTCCGCCTCAAAACTTCGACGTCTCCGTTCAGGGCGGTTTTTGCCGATTTCTGGCACCTGTGCAGTAGCTGCATAGCTATAATTGTAATCATTCGAAAGATCCTGTTGAGCTCCACGTTTTTGTTTTTGAAGCACCTTTCTAGCGTTTCTCTATAGTGAGATATAGCTGATTTTCTTATTTTAGCGTTGAAAACTTGTCAGTTTTGCAGAAACCAAACAATCCGCCATTTCTTGAGCTTCGCAAGCCGCAAAATTAAACTAAGGGTGTCAATTTGAAGGTTTCGTTGATGCCGATTATTCGTATAATTGAAATCTATCCCGTCGCTGCTATCATGTCTTAAAAATGTAGTTTTTGCAAAAACATGACCAAATTTTTTCCAGCGGTTGTGGAGCATTTACTATGCAAGCTAGAGGGTTGCCTCTTACTAGACGTGTTTTCCACAAAAATATATAGGGGACCTTTTTTAGTTGCCCGCATTACTGCTTTCTAGCTAAAGTGGTCGCTTGCCAAAGTTGGGAAAAGTAGGCAAAATCCAGGTTGCGCATACATTTTAGTTAATTTCTTTATAACGAAGAGCGGTTTCATAATAATTAAAAAGGGTCCCCAGCTCTTTGATAGTGGAATCGAATGATGTGGCCGACGCCTTACGAAAAAATTTACTCTAGTCTGCAAAAAATCTGGAAAATAAAATTACTTCAAAAATGCAGTAAAATAATTTCCGAAGGCTAAAGTTGGGTTCCCTATATTCATTAGAAAGAATAATGTCAAGCTACATCTCGATATAAAAACGGCTTCTTAACTCCAAGGAATAAATGAGTAATAACGGTTAAAAGTTGATGTCTCCAAAGGAATCACCACCTTAAGGTGGTGATTCCTTTTGGGCAGGCTCAAGCCAAGATGAAATTTGATGAAACCCTCCAAAATAAGTTCATTTGGTGTTCTAACACACTCCTCGCAATCCCGCTTCAAAAATTTTGAGATTTCCGTTCAGGCCGGTTTTTGCCAATTTCTGACAGTTGAGCAGCAGCTACATAGTTGTGATTATTCTCATTTGAAAGATCTCGTTGAGGTCCACATTTTTGCTTTTTGAAGAACTTTCTAGCTCTTCTCTAGTGTCAGATATAGCCGATTTTCTTATTTTGGCGTTGACAACTTGTCATTTTTGCAGAAATCAAATAATCCACGATTTCTTGAGCTACACAAGCCGTAAAATTAGACTAAGGGTGTCGATTTGAAGGTCTCGTCGAGGCCATTAACCGATGCATGATAATCTTTCAACTCCCATCCCGTGAGCTGCTACCATAAAAATGTAGCTTTTGCAAAAAACGTGACCAAATTTTTCCAGCGATTGTGGAGCATTTACTATGCAAGCTATAGGGTTACCACTTAGTCGACGTGTTTTACACAAAAATACCCAGGGACCCTTTTTAGTTACCCCGAGTGCTGCTTTCTAGCTAAAGTGGCCGCTTGCTAAAGTTGGGAAAAGTAGGCAAAATCAGGTTGCGCAAACATTTTAGCTAATTTCTTCATAACGAAGAGTGATTTCACGATATTTTACAAAGAGTCCCCAACTATTTGATAGTGGAATCGAATGATATAGCCGATGCTTCACGAAAAAATTTACTTTAGTCTACAAAAAATCTGGAAAATTCTAGTACTTCGAAAATCCAGTAAAAAATAGTTTCAGAGAACTAA
>JASAND010003695.1:0-30355 GCA_030248195.1 Trissonchulus latispiculum
ATGGGGAATTCACTGGTGGTGTTACTTCGCTGATCTAACCCATTGCTGGCCAGATCTGGTTCAACCGGTTCATGGTTCAATCAAGCTACTGGAGATAGCTGAAAGTCTGAAATTTTGCATGCAATGCTTATTGGGCATGGGGACTTCACTGGTGGAATTTGTGATTGCTGCTGCCACAGTTATGGCAGCGTTCCCAAAAACTAGACGGAGGACAAGTAGGAAAAATGCTCCTTGCAGTCGCATGAAAAAGTTAATATGAGCTATAATGGTCAACATTTAAATGTGTCAAGGACAAGATTTAAAATGTTTAATATGAGCCAACATCTAAATAAGTAGAGGACAAGATGTAAACGGCTAATATGAGCCGCTACGTTTCTCTTGGGCTCATATTGACGCGACTAAAATGGCAAACATATATCATGGGGGAGCTCGGAGAGCCCCCATAATATGAGCTATAAAGGCACTTTTACAGTTTACGGTTGGCATATAAGCATCATTGTTTACAAACGATTTGATTGGCTTGGGAATATATTGAATTAATATGATGATTGCGATGATAACTTCAAATGTGATTTTTCTCAAGATTTCACAACATGTGTAAGTTCCACATTTTCGTTTCTTCATTAGATTGGACTTCGGTTTCGTTTTGTTGACTTATATGGTGGCCTTAAATGTGTACTTGGATGTGGAGAAGAAAACGTTTACGTACAACTTTGCAAAATTAATGTTTATGCGTCGTTATTCATCCAAGCCATTTCAGTGTTGGATTAAAAGTAAGCAAAAGCTAAATGAGCGTCAATATGAGCCCAAGAGAAACGTAGCGGCTCATATTAGCCGTTTACATCTTGTCCTCTACTTATTTAGATGTTGGCTCATATTAAACATTTTAAATCTTGTCCTTGTCACATTTAAATGTTGACCATCATAGCTCATATTAACTTTTTCATGCGACTGCAAGGAGCATTTTTCCTACTTGTAAAAATTATTGTTGAACTCCAAAAATTGAGCAAATTACAGTCACAGCAAATTACATAAAATTTGCTGCAAATACCCGAACCAGCTCCTTAAAAACAGCAAGTTGAGCACAATGAACCCTTTAGGAAGGTGAGTGTTGTTCTGCTAACCCGAACAGTTTTCACTCGTATTAAAACAAGTTTTCGTGAATGAATTTCATACCTGTCCAGCCTTTTCTGTGCTGACAAGATGGTGCTTAGCACCATTCCGTGCCACTACACCCTTGTCCTAATATCCGCTCCCAAAATTTGACTCAATTAATTATATGGCTTTCCGTAGCTTACAATGCTAACATTATGTTTATGTTACTTACTTTAGACTGTGATGTAATCAATCTTCCAAAACTAAGTTCTTCCCTGTCCTCTACCATGACTGGTGGTGAGCCCTCTTCTGGCGGCGGAAAGAGTGATGTGCTAACCTTCCGAAAGAAGCCTAAGTATTCTTTCAAGCTTTTGAAAGAAGATGACAAGTCATCTAGACCGTACGTTATCCTACTTTTGTTCTACATCAATACCAAGAGTGCATAATTGCAGTATATCATAGGGGTCGCGGCAGCGACCCCTATAATATGTGTCAAAAGTCCCTGGAGACACCGTAAAATAGCTGCGCAGAGGCTGCGCAAAATCCTGCGCAGATCCTGCGCAGATTTCATGCGCAAATTGTAGAGCACATCGAGTTTAGTATGTGTGCGAAGTTTCAGCCCCGTATCACTTTCCGTTAAAAAGTTGCGCCCCGGACCGGTTATGGCGGCGATGTTTTTTTTCCGGTTTCTCCTATTTAATGGTCGTATTGTCCTGACTTTCCGCCTCTTTCACGTAATCTGCAGCGGAGGCCGGACCTAAAGGGGTATAGGGTCTGGTAGTACCCCATGCGCCATTTAAGAATCGCTACTTTTTTTGCGCCGCAGGTGCGCCACAGCGCCGCAGCGGCGCCGCAAAGTCGGCTCAGAGCAAAAAATGACCATTTTTGTGGTCGCTGCGCAGCTCGAACGTTAAGAGCTGGAGCCGATTTCTTTTTATATTCAGAAACTACATATATTGAACTAACTAAATAGCTAAGTCTCGTTTCTCTATCACTTCCCATGCGACCACAGTGGCCGGTCAAAAATGGTGAAAATTCGAAAAATGAAAAATCGAAAATTCTCGCTGTGTATTCAACTTAGAAAGCTCAATTCTTTCATACAAAGGTTTTCTGGCACGGCGAATTGATTCCCGTAAGCAGTTTTGCCGTCGGACCCACCCATATTGCTGGGCTGGTTCCACTTTGCTGTCGGGAGGGGTCAAGTCGGTACCGACTTCCAAGAACACCATATAGGACTGTGCATAGCCTCTCAAAACTTTGTCCATAGGGGTTTTCTGGTGCGCCCAGCTCATTTCCGGTGTCCGTTTTGCCGTCCGACCCACCCATTTTGCTGGGCTGGTTCCACTTTGCTGTCGGGAGGGTCAAGTCGGTACCGACTTACAAGAACACCATATAGGACTGTGCATGGCCTCTCAAAACTTTGTCCATAGAGGTTTTCTGGTGCGCCCAGCTCATTCCCGGAGTCCCTTTTGCCGTCCGACCCACCCATTTTGCTGGACTGGCTCCAATTTGCCGTTTGAAGGGTAAATCGGGTAGGGGGTCAAGTGGTCAAAAATAAAATTTTTCAAGTGGTCAAATTTGGTACCAAATGAAAGCCCTAAGTGAGCTGAACAACGTTTGTCATAGAATTGCATGCTCAAAGTGGCTGTAGAGTGCTGTGGTAGGGTGGGGGTTGGGACTTAGGTGATTTTGGGTCAAAAATAAAATTTTTCAAAAGTGGTCAAATTTGGTACCAAATGAAAGCCCGCATCGAACTGAGCAACTTTTGTCATAGAAGTGCGTACCTAAAGTGGCTGTAGAGGGCTGTGGTGGGGTGGGGTGGGGACTTAGGCGATTTTGGGTCAAAAATTAAAATTTTCAAAAGTGGTCAAATTTCGAGTCAAATGAAGGCCCGCATCGAACTGAACAACTTTCGCCATAGAACCACCCACCCAAACTTGTTGTGTCGGATTTATATACTTGCTTTCTCAACCGGAATTTAAACGACAGACATAGGCCCAACACACATATTATCCCCTTTTGTGCGGAGCATTTTTGTTACTTGTATAAGAAGAAGAGTAAGCCACTAGTGGGCTCCTCTTCTTGGTATTGTGTAACGGTGCTCCGCCCACAATACACGAATGTTCTCCCGTTTGGCGGCGAGTGTGGCTGTGTTCGACAAAGCATACCCCCTCCGTTTGGTGGGGAGGGGGGAAGGGGTTGCCGACAAGAGGTCCCCGGTTGGTGGAAGGGGAATGCCAAAGGGTGCCCGTTTGGTGGGGATGCAAAAGAGGTCCCCTTTTGGTGGGGGGTATGCAAAAGGGGTCCCCGTTTGCAGGGGTGGGGTCGCCAACAGCCAATCAGACTCAGAAACAATCTTAGCCTGACTTGGCGACCCACCAAATGGGGATCCCTTTTGGCTACCCCTCTCCAAACGGGGACCTCTTTTGGCTAACCCCACCACCAAAAGGAATCGAAACTTGATGTGCTAAAATTATATCCATTGTTGGTGTTTACTCAAAAGGTTAATCTGCTATAAACGGTTATGTCTGTTTGAACGGTTAAATTAATTGCATAATCTCACAGAAACAATTCTGTACAGAGGTCTATCGTCACAACTTCTACTGCGGGTTTTGAGCCGATTAAAAATCAGCAACCAACTTTGGTATTTGTACACCTGTATTTTCTTGTGTTTTTCTTCTATTAGATCACTCTAATCACACTTTCTGAGGCGACTGGTGGTGAAACGATCTTTTGAATATTTTTGTCTAAGGTTTTCCAAAATAAAAACTTAGTTCATCTCTTCTCCACGAATGAGCCGCAAGTGTTTGAACCAAGTCTGGTAAAGGTCGCATACACTACTAATATAGGAATTTTGATGTTTTTCGCGTGTACAAATGGAAAGTTCATTAATTAGCACGAGAGTATCTGGCTTTTTCCTAGGCAAAAATTTCTGGGGGGGGAAGTCTGGGGGGGGTCCCCCCCCCCCCAGGTCTGGGGGGGGCTCGGAGTTCGGGGGGGGGGGGAGAAAAATTTTTCAAAAAATGTCTAAAAATAGCTATTTTTTGCTGCTAAGCTAAAAAATTAACTATTTTTAACTTAAATTTAAGCTTAAAATAGCTAAAAAATGCTTAAAAATGGGTAAAAATCCGGCAAAGCCGGAAAAAATTTTCAAAATTTACCCTCAAAACCCTATTTTTCCGGGCATTTTGGAGTTCTGGGGGGGGAAGGTCCCAATCCTGGGGGGGGGGGGGCGATTCTGGGGGGGGGGCGACCCAAGTCTGGGGGGGAACGAAATTCTGGGGGGGGTCCCCCCGGTAGGAAAAAGCCAGAGTTTATTTATGTATTTTTTTAATATTTGGGTCGGACTTCTATTTTGTGTTAACTTTATTCCGAATGAAATCTCGGAAAAGGAAAATACGATGTTGGTACGTAACCTAACTTGCTCCTTTCATTTGTACACACATTTTTTGGTCGTTAGTAAAATTGTCGAAAAGAATTGTCTAGGAAACGTTTTTTGACGTAGTGCATATATAAATGTTTTATGTGTTTTTTAGTATTTTGCATTTATTTATTTACTTGTTTGTTTACGTATATACCTTTTTTCAGGCTGGATCGGCGTTCTTTGATGATTTCTGGCCCTTCGGATTTTCGTCATGAAACTCACATGGGTCCTGGTGAAAGCATACAGTTACAGAAGCTTATTGATCTGGTACGCGTTGTTTATTTATGAGCAATCCTATATCTATTTCTGAAATCAAATCGGTTTCATACTTTGTTTGTGGGAAATCAGTAAGCAAAAGATCCATTCTCTGGTCTATTGCTTCCACTTCTTTTTGACTGCTATTTAGTGTTTTTCTAAAGTACAGCTTTTGTTCTATCTGAAAAACATTATTGCTCAAGTGGTCTTGCTTGCATTATAATTCCTTTCCTATGCTGCTAAAATCTCTGCTCAAAGCTTTCCTTTAGTTTTACCCAATATAGCTAGGCTAATATTTTTATGTGCCCCTGCTGTCCTTAATGTCTATTTGTATTTTAATACCCTTTTGCTCTGCTATGTAACATGCGTACATTAACTTCTACGTATTGGTTTTAACTGAGCGACTCGGTGCAAGATGGCTAATTAAACTTATTTGGAAAATTGACCGCGTTGATATACTAGTGATTACTTACCTGGGTGGAGGCGGAGGGGTACCAGTTGGTGGGGGTTCTGTCACAGCACATGCTTATGTTCTGAAGTAATTTGTCGGTACCGGAACGTGTTTAACAATTATAGTCAGGGGGGGGGGGGGGGAAACATGCCGGAAAAGAGGGGGAAAAAACATGGTCGCCTACTCCCCAACCATAGCAGTTGCAGCTGCCTAGTATAGCCCATTAGAAAGAGCAAGTCTAGAAGTATACCCTACAGTACCAGATTGGTTTCTGAGTTCGAATCTGTAAGCACAGTACTTGACCAAAGTTGACCTCCCAAAATGGGCCAAAATGCTAAGGATTTTCGAAAGTTTGCAAGTATATATCTAACCAACTATCCAACTTTGGCTACTATAAATTGGCATGCGGGCATAATTTGACTTGCTCTATCACATGGCAATAGTGGTTTTCCCCTACGTCAACCCAGTAAAAAAATTTGACCATGTTTTTTCCCCCACATGGGGTCCACTAGAGCGGGGAAAAAAACATGGTGACCAAATTTTCAAATTTTTGCGTATGCTTCAGGAAGGCGTAACTAATGCTTCTATATGAAAGAGAATGCTTTAAAACCATTAAAAACCTCAAAATACGCCAACTTTGGGCATTGTTGAAGCTTCTAGCTCGAAAATTTGATTTGCAGCATCAACATGCTAGGTTTCATAAGTTTCAATGGTAAAAATGAAAATTTTCAAAAAACTTAAAAAATGGTGGGATATTGCAATTTTTAACACAACTAACTTATTTCTACCGATATTCTGCATATTATGGCCAGTTCCCAGCAGGTTTCATGCCCAAACTGGTTAGATACAGCGGATTTGGCATTTTGACCAAAAAGTCGGTTTTTAAGCTTTCTGTGAGGTTGGAATGGTGCCTAGGTAGTTTTGCATGCTGAAAACAGCTGAAACAACGCTTTTAAAGCACCTTAAATGGTTGGTTGGTAGAAATCCGGGCCATGTTTTTTTCCCCGCACCATGTTTTTTCCCCGATTTGCGGGTAAAAAAACATGGACAAATCCTGTTATCGCCAAAGCTGAGAGAGGTATAAGAGAAGTTTGAATATACGATTGGATAGGTATTTGCCCACGGTACGTAACGGTATACTCAAACCGATCCAAATCCAAACGAAGAAAAAGTTGGAGGCTTGCTTCCCTATTTGTGTTCCCCCCCCCTGACTATATATAAATTTTTTGGATTTTCGTACCAATTGTTAACTTTCCCTATGTTATAGTTTGGAAAGAAAATCTTGAAGGATTTATATATAGTTAAAATTTGGAGCTATTTAGCTATCTGTATGGCTGTATCTCAAATGGTGCTTTAAGAACTTTAACTTGGCTTTTGAAGTCAGTGCATGATACAAACCTCCAGTTAAATGCAGAATTAACTTGCAAAAATTCTGTTCCTCAAAATGGCAAAAAGTGGACTCCCTGCCCTCGATTCTCTGCGGGCACCTGCGTTATCTACTTATACTTACCTTTCCTATCTCCAACCTGCGTATGCTTAAATGTTTTTAAATATTCCGTGTTTGCTTATTAAAACTGCCTGTTGATCATTACTGATATTAGACACTTAGAGAAAATGGGTGATGGGCGAGGTCCTGCTCTTATCGGGAAATTTGTTGTAGTTTTACCCCAAAATCACGATATTGTATGCGGATAGTAGCAAAAGTGCATAATAGATATGAGTGTGACCGTCGGTAGATTCTCTATTATCTGCTGCTGAACCATCCTCTGCACGCTAAGGGCTGACTATTTCCCGCAATTGCATATCTACTACGCACGTCGACGTGCGTCTACGCGCGTCTAGAGGAGACTGGGACTTATGAAAACACCATAAGTATTTAGTGGTTTAGATCGCAGGCATATAAGGGCAAATCTTTATTTAGTGTGGAACGTCCGCGCGCAGAGCTTGACGCAGCGGCTGGTGAACCTGTCAGCTGTCACACTCGTGTCTATTGTGTACTCTTGCCTTGACAAAGTAGTGTTAATTCATGAAAGTGGTGCTCGGAGGAGCTACTTATATGCACTTACTCTTGGTACGCACACTGCAGCTGGTACTGGTGGCGCCCATCTGTACAATTAGGTGCTGTCTGCCTACTAATTTCCTTTTCAGTTTGTTCTGCATTGAACGCAAACTCTGTTTTCTAGAATCGTGACACCAAATCTTTGGGCAAGGATGAAGAGTATTCAATATCCAAGAAGGGGCATCCGGCCTTTGTTATGCGTAGCAGTAGTTCAAGTAGGTTTAGTGATTTTGCCTGAACTGAGTGACTGAGCACTGCATGATGATCCCGATTTGTTGATTTCTAGTGCATATACGTCATGCATTGCACTCTTTGCATAATATAACGCTTGCATTTGATTAGGAAACTAACATTCTATATTTTGACTATTTCCCTGTTAAAATAATTGTTTTGCATGTGTGCAAATAAATGTCTCGCTGTGCTAACCAGTCTAATTTTACTAACTTCAATTGGTACATTGGTGTGGCCCTTTCATAGTTCACTCTTCACTTTACGTGTTAGATAAGCCTGTTTTTTAGCGTCAGCAACATCTCTTATTTATGATGTCGCTGTTCCAAGTTTGCTAGCTTTTTTCATTTCGGGCTTTTGTAATTAGAAATTTACGTGAAAGCACGATAATGCTAAAGAAAATATACCAATCAAACTTATTGGAAGTACTTTCTCCGTAATCGTGAAACCGGGTCAGTTCGGGTCACTACGTAAAAACACCGCGCTTATACTAGTTTTACTTTTGGTTTGAGTTTTTCATTACGTAGTGCATGTAAAACTTACTTTTTGAACAACTTGAATACCTAAATTATCATTTATCATCCTCGGATATTTTCTTTTCCGGTTTCGTAAATTCGCTTTAGAATTTCCAAGTAGCGATCACTGTAAACTCACGTTGTGATATTGCAGTTTCCGCTTTCTAAAGTTTAAACTTTGCACAAAGCTGTCGCTGAACGAGCATATTAAAACTTTTAAAAGCTTTAATATGCTTTAAAAACGTTGAGCAAACCGATATGTTAAGTGCTCGATACATCTGTTACGTTTTGCTGTGCATTTGTGTGTACGTGTGTGGTTTGGTCTAGTTCCAGTTTTGCTGTTACTATTCTGGCATTTTTTAGGGTTTTGGAAGTGGAGGGTTTCGTTGTCGTCCCCCCCCCACGGAGGGGGATGTGTGGGGGCTTCGAAAAGTGGGATGGCAAGCCCAAAGTATAACAGTACTAAAATTTGTCTAAAAATTAACATTTTTGAGATAAAACGCTAAAAATAGCTGGTTTTAAGCTTAAAATGAGCTTTATAAGTGCATAAATTAGCCAAAAATTGAGCAGATTTTGAAAATTTGATCTCGAAAGCCTAATTTTTCACCTCTTTTTGGCGGCCGCCAAAAGTGGTTGCGAACATTGAGTGGCGACGTTAGGTGTGATGAGAACGCACTTGAGGACGTGGACAAAAATCCCACACTGAAAAATGCCAGCTGTTTTCACTCCTTGTGTGAACTGTTTTCACCCTGTGCTGCGTTTTAGTTATATAAATGCGTACTGGCATTTTTTAGGGGAGGGGGTGCCCCCACTTTTCGGTTCCCCCTCCACTTTTCGGTTCCCCCTCCACTTTTCGGAGCCTCCGCACTTTCATCCCCCCCACTTTTCGGCAAGCCCCCCTCACTTTTTTTGGGATCGCCCAAAAGTGTCGAAAAATTAAAAGTTTTTGAGGTCAAATTTTCAAAACTTTTCTGAATTTTTAGCTAATTTATGGACTTGTAAGTTAATTTTAAGCTTAAAAACAGCGATTTTTTGTGTTTTTACCTAAAAATGCTAATTTTTCGCTACAAATTTTGGTATTTTATACCAAAAGTGTTGGACTCGCCCCCCCCCCACTTTTCGGAAGACCCCCACTTCCTCCTCCCTTTGGGGGGGGGGGCGAAGCCCCCTACTTTCAAAACCCTAAAAATGCCAGTACGTGTGTGGCTATCTTCTTGGCACAATATTTTCGGTTAGATATTTTACCCCTGTGTTGCATGTTTGTTTTTAGCCTCCCGAAACTTCCATCTAATTTGACAACTATATATATATGTATTACTTCTGAGTAAGTTGCCGACTCTACCCAATTTACCTGCTGTATTCTGTATTGTTTAAAAAATCTTTTTGATCTAAAGACGGTGGTTTGTTGTTTGTTGATAGTCCGTTCGAAAAGTTAATAAGTGTCTTTCTTTGGACTTTTCTATCCTAAATTGGTCTTTCTCTTTTCACTAATCATCCTTAACTCTCTTCGTCTTTCTGGAAGTTTCCGTCAAGTGTGATTTGGTCCGGGGCTGGCTCTGGCGTGTTATTGAGGGACGTTCTGTTTTCAGCCGTTATTTGAAGATACATGCCAGTAGCTTATAGGGAAATCTGTTAGTATGTTTTCAGAACGTTATGTGCTGCCTCTATCACAGAAATTTTGCTTTTAGTATTTAGTGTTTTGGTGTTGATTAGAAGGTAGTTAATCGAATTCTTACAAAAATCAACCCAAAGAGCATACTTGCTTTACTTTCTATTGTTGTACTTTGGAGGCTTTTGCAAATCTGTTTTGAATTGTTGTGTATATAGTTCATACTGTGTTTATTTCAGGCGTAGTTCGAACCAGTGCCCAATTTTCTGATGCTTCCTCAGGCGTATCTGGTGATAGTGCTCATCGTGAACAGCCGTCTTCTCGTTAAGAAAAAATGTTTTTTCATTTAAATTGCAGACGTGTTTTCCATGCTTTTGTTTGTATATGTATATATACCATGATGCTGTGTTTGTTTGTGGTGATTTCTCTGAGTTTATTATTTCCTTGCTTTTATGTACGTATATTGTTCATTTTATCATTTACGTAAATATAATAATCTTTTTTGCGTGCTTTTGCTTTTGGGAATTTTTGAATTTTACGAAAAATTGTTTTACTTGCTTTGCTATTTATATTATATTGTGAAGTTTAATTAGACACTGTGCACGTTTATACTTAATTTATGTTTGGATATTTTTGTTATGTTTTTTGCCATATAAAGTCGTTCTGGACTGAACTTCTCAGAACTCAGCGACGCTATTTTGCTTTTTTTATTTAACTATCCTTCCAAGCTGTGAACTCTGGTTTATTAATTTGAAGCTTGTAGATTTTTCAAGAAACAAAAATTAAATTAAATTAACTTATATAGTACATAAAATATCGGTTTACTACAGCTGTTGTAATTATTTATGTTATTTATTACAAGATATTTCAAACATTATTTATTTATTCTGCGGTTTGTGCAAGCATGACCCCGTTTTGAAGCGTTTTCATTTTTGTTGTCACTATTGCACATTGTTGCTTTTTAAGGAATTGCCCTTGGCTGCAATTTCTGATTGGTGCTAGTAATGTTTATTCGCTAAAATTGCTTATTATTTAAAAGACGATGGTATTATTGTTTTCAAAGTTTTCATTTTTGAGCAAAATACTTTTACTTGAAATAGTGCTTATTATAGTTATATATCCGTTTTATTGCATGATTTATTGCATGAAAGAGTGTGGTGTTGTTTAAATATAGGTGTATTATAAGTATTATCAATTTTATTATGTATATCATTTTTAGAATAAAATGATTTTTGCCTTGGTTCTATTTTTGAGTAATTTAGGATACTTAATCACATTAGCTGAGTAGTGTAATGTAGTCTATTGGAAATGGGTCTTTGTAGTCTTAAACTCGCGTTCAAGCTCTTAGAAATGCTGCTGCAGGACTATGATAAATGTTAGGGAGCCACAATTTTTCTATTATCTTTTGAGTTTCTCCATTTTTACATATAGGGTTGGCGTGTAGGCCCCATTGGTCGGCATATCAACTTTTTCGGAGTGTTACTCGATGTGTAGTGACTTGTTAGTGCCCTTACGTGCCATTTGGCCTAATTGGCCATTTTCGAAATCAATTGTCCGGAGCAGTGGCCGTTGGCAGTGTGGGTGTTTGCCCCCTTTTTCCTCAACTCGACTTGATTTTGGAAAAATATTTCCATGCCAGATGCAAGTTTCCATTGCTTCCCGTCGACAATGAAAAGTTGAACTTCGAACGCTCTATCCAAATGAGTCCTGCAGGCCTGTTGCGATTCCTTTTCCCTTCTATTTCCCTTTTTCGCCCAACTTCTTTTTTTCTTGTAACAGCAATCATCCAGTTTCGCTTGCCACGGTAGTGTGCTAATATAGCTCGCAGATTATGCGGCAAGTGTTGACAGAGTGTTGATTGGCACGTTGACAGACCCAATCAATTTCAACGCACATGATCAAACTTCTGAGATGAAATTGTTTCAGTTTACAATGGTCTATTTAAATCTCCATCTCGCTCGCTCCCAAATTTGCTGATGGCAGTTTTCTTCATTGCTCAGAATTTCTAAATTACACAAGTATGGAAAAGAAGCTTGGAATTTATCTCCAAACTGACCCGCTGGCTCTCCAGAGTTTTTATTTTCGCGAAGATACATTCCGCACCCATTCTCTCACTCCTGATCCTGACGAACAGACCAGACAAGCAGTCTTGACATCTCCTAAACCGAAAATATTGTTGCTTTAAGGTGGTGATTCCTTTTGGGCACATATTATTGGTTGACGGTTCAAATCAAGATGAAATTCCATGAAAGTTTCCAAAATAAGTTCTTTTAGCATTCTAATCCCGCTTCAAAACTTTGACATGCCCATTCAGGGCCGTTTTTGCCGATTTTTGATATTTAGACAGTAGCTGCATAGCCGTGACTATACTCATTCGCAGGGATCGTGTCGAGCTCTACATTTTTGCTTTTTAAAGCTCCTTTCTAGCTTTTCTCTATTGTGAGATATAGCTGAGTTTCTTATTTTGGCGTTAAAAAATTGTCGTTTTTGCATAAATCAAATAATCCGCCATTTCTTGAGCTACGCAAGCCGTACAATTAAGCTAAGGGTGTCAATTTGAAGGTCTCGTCGAGGCCGATTATCCGTGATATTATGCCACTTACTGAGCGTGTTTTACACAAATATATACCCAGGGACCCTTTTTAGTTGCCCCGATTGCTGCTTTCTAGCTAAAATGGTCGCTTGCCAAAGTTGGGAAAAGTAGGTAAAATGCAGGTTGCGCTTACATTTTAGCTAATTTCTTTATAACGAAGAGCGGTTTCATAATAATTAAAAAAGGGTCCCCAGCTATTTAATAGTAGAATCGAATGATGTGGCTGACGCCTCATGAAAAAATTTACTTTAGTCTGCAAAAAATCTGGAAAATTAAATTAATTCGAAAATGCAGTAAAATAATTTTCAAAAACTAAAGTTAGGTTCACTGTATGCATTAGAAAGAGAAAATGTTAAGCTCCATTTCGATATAAAAATGGCTTCTTAACACCAAGGAATGAATGAGTAATAAAGGTTCAAAATTGATGTCTCCAAAAGGAAACACCACCTTAAGTTTATGTTAATCTTATTCACACTTTAACAAAGGAGATTCTGGGACGGGCCTTTTCCAAAAAATCGCTAAATCAGCTTAAAATAACTTAAAATCATTAATTCAAGTCTTTATTTTTGTGAAAATCGTTAAAATTTACGACTTTTTGGTAAATTCATGCCCCCCAATCTAGAGCAGGTACAAGAGCAGATAAAATTTAGACCAAAATCTGTACAATGCCTTCGAGAATTAGTGTCACTGTTTATCCATAGTATCGCGCTGATAATAAACACCAAGTAAGCGCAGTGATCTTCTGAGTGGTTTGAAATTTGGTCCTACCAAGAGGAGTCTTATTCAGTTACTCTAAAGATTTTGAATTGGGCCTTCGGGTCTTGTCACGTCAATACATAAATAAGATATATATTTCAAACTATTCTTCGTGCCGTATCCCGTAATCAACTTTTACTCGGTTTAAATTTTTTACTTATCAAAATACAATACGATTTGTCTTTTAGGCAAATGCTGGTAACTTCCAACAGGTGACTGACTTGTAATTGTGTGTATTTGCACAAGGTTTGTTACACTGAATTTTTAGGTATATTATATGCATTTTGCGTGGATGCTGAAAACAATAGGCTTGCTGTCCCAAAGTTTTAATAATATATACCGCTACACAGCACTTCTACGTTTAAGTGTCAGTCAATAAATTTCTACGTTATACTTTCGTTAGCAGCAGGGCCATACTCTTGTCTATACATATATTCTGTATAAATTTCAAAAACCTGTCAGTTGACAATTATCAGTTGCACCAGCGTTTTTCTAGCAAACAATGGACATTTTGTTAACATTAGATTTGCGAAATGGCGACCAATTTTCTACTCAGTAATGACAGAAATTTTAAATTGTCTGGTTTAGAATCTAGCTTCATAATAGATGTTTTATTTTTATTGAAATTTTTACCTTTTTATTTGCGTGTTGTGTGGTTGTAAATACTCAGATTTTGAATAATACTCGTTCTTTAAGTATACGTATGTGTAAATCGCGACCCGTGCCGAGTCAACCGACCGGAATGCTAATCTTTGAAAGTGTGAAAATCTGGCTGAAAATCTCTCACAGAATGACCGCCTGCCTACCTAGTTCAAAAGCTTGCTTCCAGAAGACATCCTCAAACCGTTTCTCCGCTAGATATTCAAGTTCGCTCCTAAAAGGGGCAATATTCGGGTCTCTTTCGCAATTCCCCCCCCCAGCCACAACTTTTGATTTTTTTGACCAATAACGTTGAAATTTTGTAATGGTGCATACTAGAGGCTAATGAATTCAAAAATTCAAAAATTTTAAAATTTTAAAAAAATTTAAAAAATTTTGAATTTTATTTTGGTAAGGGGGACCAAGGGGAGCGAAAAATTTTTTTAAAAAATTTTTGCTGAGAACGTGCGTACAGGGGTTTTCAGGGGTGCTCAGCACGAATCTGAAAACCGTTTTTCGATTCAGCTTTTCGTTAGCTAAAATAAGATGTATAGATGTATTAAGATGTAAGCTTATCCTGAGCTAACGAAAAGCTTTATCGAAAAACGGATTTCAGATTCGTGCTCGGCGCCCCTGAAAACCCCTGTATGCACGTTTTCAGCAAAATTTTTTCAAAAAGTTTTTCGGTTCCCCTTGGTCCCCCCTTACCAAAATAAAATTTAAATTTTTTTAAAAAATTTTTAAAATTTTAAAATTTTTGAATTTTTGAATTCATCAGCCTCTAGTATGCACCCATACAAAATTTCAAAGTTATTGGTCAAAAAAATCAAAAGTTAGGGCTGGGGGGGGAATTGCGCAAGAGACCCCAATATTCTGCTGTTGAGCCATTTTAATATCATAAACCAAGGATTTGCAATGTCCGATTTTTCATTTCACTCAGCTTGCCACCTCGTTTCGTATCAAGCAACTTGTTTTCTCGAATAATGTTTAAAAATTTGGACAATTGATTTACTAAAGTTCAAACAAAGACTATAGCTTAGTCGCAAGCGTTTGCATAAAACTTCTTCCAGACGAAATCCGTTAGATTTTAACACTCTGAAACCTAACGGGGAAATTTAGAACTGTAAAAGAATCTCTAGCTTTGTAATTTATGAGCCGTACACTACTACTGTAAGCTTTGTAGCTACAATTATGTAATATGATGAGTTTTGCCCGCCCCCTCCAGGCTAGGATTGCAGTTAAGAAATAGCAATATAAAGGGCTGTAGCGCATTCATTTTATGTAGGTGAGGGAGAGAGACCCTGAGCATAGATGTAACAATGTCCTTATTTCGTTTTATGGGTTTTTGCTTTCCTTTTGTTGATACTTATATATTTTAATAATGTAAATATTGTAGAGTTTCTGCTGAAACTTAAGCTTATTGACAAAATGTTTAACCCAAACACTCCAGTTGAGCCTGTGCGCGACTTGAAGATAGAGCACACTCAGGTTTGTTGGATGTGAAGTTTTCATTTTGATAGCAACAATAGTGTATTCAGAAAAAAATTTTGGTTGGGGGGGCATGCAAAGAACTTTCGGGGAGGGGGTCTTGGAGGGCGGAGCTGAAAGGCTGAAAATGTTTCTAATTGTTGTTGTTGTTGTTGTTCTTCTTCTTCTTTTCCGGGCTCGATCAGCTTGGAAAAGCTACACGAGGGCATTTCGGCATCTACTGGCCCACCACACGTCTTAGCATTGGCAGATCCACACGTCGGAGAATCCGGAAAGGAAATGATTTGGGGGATTGAACCCAACTGCTCGGCAGCATAATTTGAGAGCTCCGGATGCTTCTGTGTTAACCCAACACAGCCGTGTTTCCGGGAGTTTGGAACCCATTTGCGCCATTGACCAGACGGATGCCAGGGGACACCTGTGGGGTCCTCCATTTGATGGGGTCTGTGTCCATCGGATTTCCCACGAGGTGATTCCAAGCCCCCATGTTTCTAATTCATCATATTTGTGGAATGTTTTACACAACATTCTTTGAAATTACAAATACCTAAGACGCACCACGTTCTCATCCACGCAAATGAGGCAGATGCTGGTTAAACTACACCAACTAGAGTATTCGGCACTCTGTTTGGCGTGCCAGACACGTCTTATTATTGTACAATGAACAAAGGCGCGAACTTTTTGAATTTGTTTGAAGAATGGCCATTTTACACATGACATGGAAATAATTTTGGGTGTCCTCCGCCTATTCCCCCTTGGCTACACGTCTGGATAGCAATATGATTGAAGATAAGAGAAGGGGAAGGATGTCTTCCACTACCACCAAAGTTTAGGGAGATATTGTAACTAGTCGGTCACTTTTAGAAGTTGGCATATGACAAATGACGAGGTAACAATTTCTGGCTACACTGGTTAGGAGCAGGAGTCAGGAGCACCTTTTACCTAGCTTTATCTTTTATATAAAGTTTGTGATATGTGTAATGCGTTGCGTAAATAAGTATATAACTTTTTAAATTATTTCTCGCACATAACGGGTCCATTTGAGGTTCTGTTCAGAAGTTAAATTACTCTGGTTTAATTGTCGCGCACTGTGGCTTTACGGAATTAATCCTGTTTTCAAATTATGACCGACCGGCCCAGCTGGATGGAAAAGAAATGTAAGAAAAATGCGAGCAGGGTGAATTATTTTGCTCTCACAAATTTCTTTTTATTTTTCTTGTTTTCTTTTGTTTAGATTTTCATAAACAATGAATGGGTGAATTCTGTCAGTGGAAAGACGTTTCCGACCATCAATCCTGCCACGGCCGAAAAGATCGTCGATATTCAGGAGGGTGATAAGGCGGATATTGACAAGGCCGTTGCCGCAGCCCGTGCTGCCTTCAAGCGTGGCGCTCCGTGGCGACGTATGGATGCTTCCGAGCGAGGTCGATATCTGATGCGATTGGCTGATCTGCTGGAACGGGATGCCAAAATTTTCGCGGTAACGGCTCTCAGGGATTTTCAATTTTCAGAAATGGTTTAAGTGAATGTGAATTGGGATTAGAGAGATTAGAAACTAGATGGTTAATTGTGTGTAGTCCAGTGATTGTTTTTATCATGTTCTTTTTTACATGAAAGGAAACTTGATTTGGTGTGGTTTAATAGTTTGGAACTGGCTTTAATTTCCAGACATTGGAGTCAACTGACATGGGTAAACCTTTTGTCAATGCCTTGGGTGACGTTTATGCCTCAGCTAAATGGCTGCGATACTTTGGTGGATATGCGGACAAACTGGCTGGGAAAACTCCTTCTGTTGGTAAGACACGAGATTTCGGATTCTCGTTGTATCTTTTGAGCTAATGTTTGTCTACGCTTAAATCCGGGTTAGCAAATTAGCAGAGAATAAGAGTTGACAACATTGTACGCTAAAGTATCTAGTACGCATATGTGCAGAAGATGTGCCTTTTCCTAGTGCTTTCTGAAAATCATTTCAGCGCTTCAGGCTTCAGCCCATAGTTTTAACCAAGACAAATTAAGAAAAGTTATTTATTAATAGTTATACTTCTGGCATTTTTAGGGTTTTGCAAATGGGATGCGGGCTTCGCCCCCCCCCCCCCCTAGTGAGGGGGAAGTGGGGGGGGGGGTGTTAGCACAAGGCTTAAATAAAGTATATACATAAATGTTTCGAAAAATGTAGCGTTTTTAAGGTAAAAACGCCAAAAAATGTTTTTAAGCTTAAAATGAACGCTGTTTTTAAGCTTAAAATGAGCTTATAAGTCCCTAAATTAGAACATAATTTTTGACACTTTTGAGTGACCCCCGAAAAAGTGGGTGGGGGCTTGCCGCAAAGTGGGGGGGGCTCCGAAATGTGGAGGGGGAAGTGAGGGGAACCTCATAATGAAAGGAAAAGAATAACCGAAAACCACTAAAAATACCAGTACTTTTATGTAATTTCTGATTTTCTCAGACGGAACCTCATAAAGTGATGGGAACCACATAAAGAGGGAAAAAAGAAAAACCGAAAACCACTAAAAACGCCAGTACTTTTCTGTAATTTCAGACGGTGATTTCTTCTGCTATACTCGGCTGGAGCCAGCTGGAGTTGCCGGAGCCATTCTTCCAGTATGTGTCCATTTTAATTTTTCCAGTTTCACTTTTTTGAACTGACTACTCTGATTCGTCATACTTTACTGCACGTGTGTACGTCGATCCGGCTTTCTCCTAAGAGGGAAACGTGGGAGGGGAGGTTTATGGTGGAAGTTTTCAGGAACCGCCGCCTAGACTTGGATTCTAGGATTCTTACCGTCTCTCCCTCCTTTGAACCCAACAAAAGTGTCCGAAAAATAAGGTCTGAGAGTAAAGTTACAAAAGGCAGATTTTGTTGGCTCCTTAGATATTTAGACATTTCTCGTTATTGTTTATTTTAAAATTGCCTTTTATTATGAAATTTTGCCCTCCCCCACTTTTCGAAATCTGCCCCCCCAATTGTGTTTCCCTTTTGAAACTAATTCCCGATTTATTTGCCATTTCAGTGGAACTTCCCCCTGGTCCTACTGTGCGGTAAGGTGGGTCCAGCGTTGGCTGCCGGCTGCACGCTTGTGATCAAGCCTGCCGAACAGTCACCGCTAACTGCCCTCCGCTTTGCCACCCTGGTCCAGGAGGTGGGTCTTCCACCGGGTGTTTTCAACGTGGTTCCTGGCTACGGGCCAACGGCCGGCTCCGCCCTATCCCGGCATATGGATGTGGATAAGATCGGATTTACGGGATCCACTGAGGTGGGACGGATTGTAATGAAGGAAGCTGCAGAGTCAAATCTGAAAAAGGTCACCCTGGAACTGGGTGGAAAAAGTCCAACCGTTGTATTCTCTGACGCCGATAGTACGTTTATGTTGACCTTATTATGTTCTATCATTAACTGCATTAATTAATTAATTAATTAATTAATTAATTAATTAATTAATTAATTAGGACAGTACATGCTTTTCAAAGCTTTGCAATGAAACGGAAGAGTCCTTAGATTAGTTTGCTGCATCTTATTTGTTGACTAACAACAACTGCAAAAATTCTCCTTGAAAAGACAAAATCTATCTATCATAGAGGTCGCGGTAGCGACCCCTATGATAAGAGTTGCCTTTTTATAAGATTTTATTTCGCGGTTCTGAGTTTATATCTTTTGCTAATTTCCAGTAAACTCTTTTTGTATATATTGTCTGCGACATGTCAGATTCTTTTGATTGCAGTCAACTTTGCCGTTGATATGGCACATTTCGCCTTGTTCACCAACATGGGTCAGGTTTGCACAGCGGGTTCCAGAACCTACGTACAGGAAGATATTTACGATGAATTTGTCAAGAAGGCTGTGGAGAAGGCTCAGTCACGAAAAATTGGAGATCCTTTCAGTGCTGATACTGAGTCCGGACCACAGGTGTCTTACTTTTAATTTCGATCCAAGATTTTGATATGAACAAAAATGAAAATTTCTCTGTTAACAAGTTTTGTAAGTGGTACTAAAGTCTAGATTTCGTGAAAAATTCCAAATTTTTCTATTTTTTGTGATTAAATCACTACAAAATTGTTTACTACGAATGTAGCATTTAATAAAAGTTTACTGTTATTTTTACTATGCTCTTTTTTAATTTGTGCAAATAGATAAACACGGTCTCAGTTTAGATTGCAAAATTGCATTTTGAAGCTGCAAAGTTGCATTCACAAGGTGAAATTTGATGTTCCGATTTTCAGATGTTACCCCGTCTATGTTTCTGTTGTAGGTGGATGCGGATCAGCACAAGAAGATTTTGGAGATGATTGAGAGCGGAGTGAAGGACGGTGCCAAGCTGATGTGCGGAGGAAAGTCCAAGGGCGATAAGGGATATTTCATTGAGAGCACTGTCTTTGCCGATGTCAACGATGACATGCGCATTGCTCGGGAAGAAATCTTCGGCCCAGTTCAACAGATCATCAAATTCAAGGATGTCGAAGAAGTGAGTCAAAAGCTTGTCGGACTTATAATAATAAAATACAGTAATGAGAACTTTTAAGAAAAAGATTCTATAAGGGAGCAGTTCTTGTTGTATAAGAGTGTCGCTCACAGCGCCCCTTGGCTCCCTCCTGTACTTCGGAATTGTTTGCTAGATATTGAAGGGTTTCAGAGACCAAAACGACTAGTAATTTTCCAGGGTTGTTTTGCTTGTTTTAAATACATTATCAACTAAACTAACAAGTTTGTTTGTTTGTTTGTTTGATATTTTTGGAAGACTAAAACGACGTTTGTTTGTTCTTCTGTCTAGGTTATTCCTCGTGCCAACAAGACGACGTACGGGTTGGCTGCTGCCGTCTTCACCAAAGATATTGACAAGGCTCTAGAGTTTGCCAACAATGTGGACGCTGGCACCGTTTGGTATTGTATTTTAAATTTTGTAATGGCAGTGCACGTAACTGTAATGATTTTTAGATGTAAGGTTTTCTGTATGATATGCTGAGATGATACTTATAAGCGTTAGTGCTTAGGTTGACAGTCCTAAACGGCCCTTTGCTTTGATTTTTGGAACTTGCATACGTTGCGGTGTACGAAATTCTTGGAGGATCAGCATTGAAGTTTTGAAACTTTCACGTGAAGCCTCTCAAACGTGACAGGTTTAGGCAATCTTTAAAAAATGTCTACCTGATATTTTTTAGGGTGAACTGTTATCATGTTATTAATCCAAATGCTGAGTTTGGTGGATACAAACAGTCTGGTGTTGGAAGAGAATTGTAAATAATTATGTTTATCGCTTGCTATTTTATTAATAGTTTACTCTGTACATTTTGTAAATAATGGTACAGTCTGTCCGTTGAGACTGGACGCTAGAGCTCAAAATGAAGTTTTTTGAAGTTCACAAACTGCTGACTTCGCGACATTTTTCGAAATTTCGAGAACTTCGCGCAGATATAGTTCCCAAGCTTGGAGAACCATACCATACTTCGCGAAATTTGTTAAAATAGTTTTCAAATTATTGGCGTTTTCGGAGAAATTCTAGCAATTTTGGGAAATGTCGATAGCTTCGCGCAGTTCTTAAAAAGCCCTTCAACTGGAGGCTAACCTGATGCCGTTTAGCCTCAGAGCCAATGAACTTACTGTAGCAGCCTACGAAAAGTCTGCCCGGTTACCTCCCAACAACCCAAGATCCAAGCTGTGGCAGCCGCTGGCGGCTGAGCGAAACCTGCAGAGCCAACCATCTTGGAGGAAGGAAGGCAGACTGATGACGGAGGCCACCGGACTGGCCCAATTTCCTAGAGAACCACTCTGTGATGTATCACAGCTCCATCCCCAAAGTCGATCTATTCCGGTAACCATATATCCCGATCTGCTGGCAGAAACTGTGAGATCAGACGACGCAGCTTTGAGGAAAGCTGCTGCGGAAGCAACTCTCCAGGCTCGTCCCGCTCCCAATATCAGGGTTTGGATGGATGGAGCTGCAAAGGATGGAACAACTGACGGAGGTTCCGGTGTTCTGCTGGAATTCGAAAACGGTCAAAATCCTGTCCAACTCAGCTTTCCAGCTGGCAAAATTCTGTTCTAGCTTTCGAGCAGAAATGCTGGCGCTAAGCAAGGCACTAGACTGGATATCCGACAGAGGAGAAGACTACTGGAAGGACCAAACCATTGCAATCTACACTGACTCCCAGTCACTAACCAAGCTCCTGAAGGCTGGAGTCAGAGCTACATTCAACCCTTTATTCAACAATGTCAGATCCAAACTCACAGAGATCGGCAGGCGTGCAAACTTATACATTCAGTGGATTCCCGGGCATGCCGGCCTTCGAGGAAATGAAGAAGCAGATTCCCTTGCCAAGCAGGGTTGCTCACTGGCCCAAACCGACGTCCTTGTTGAGTATGGCGACGCCAGAGCAGCCATCAAACGGGCCGTCAAATCCTCCTGGCTGACCGGCATCTCCCACGGCACCACTCTCCAAATCTACGGGACCCGTGGACCAGTGCCGCCGGAAGCGGAATCGGGTCTCGGGAAGAAGGAGCGGGTGCTTCTCTCCCAACTCAGGACCGGCAAATCCCTCCTCCTTGCGCGATATAGACATACTATCAATCCAACCACCCAACCTTCCCCCCTTTGCCCACAATGCGGGGAAGAGGAGGAGGATCTGGGGCATCTTCTCCTCCGGTGCCCCAGGTATACTAGATCCAGGTATAATATCCTGGGTCCCTCACCCAACCTCTCTGTCCTCCGGGTCGCCCCTGGCCAGGTGCTGGACTTCTTGCGGGATAGTGGTCTGATTGCTTAATCAGGCCGCCGTTTATGGATATCCACAACGACCACCAAATCATCATCAACAACCAACAGTTCTTAAAATTTCCAAACTTCGTAACGCACTGACTTTACTACCAGAGTGTGACTGTCGCCATAGTCTTAGTTGTCCTGTACGTTAACAGTCATCAGTAACTATGTTTCAACTGAACTAGCAGGCTGCTACACAAGTTTAATTTTTACTTTAGTGGCGAGGAAGGCATAAAGGAATATTGCGAAATGAAGACGGTACGTTGCTTTTATGTTTGAGAATTTAGTTTTTGCTTAGAGTGCTGCAAGGAGTGGTTACTGCAGGAGTTGGTTCCCTATAACCTAACCTTGAGTCTCGTGTAGTGTTAAACTATAGCAACTACAACACCGGTTTGGGTTTATATACTAAGGCCCTATTTCTTTAAAGATTAAACGGATTAGATTAAAATTAATCCGCATTAAAGAAATAGCACCTCGGATTAATCGGATTAAAATTTAATCCAGCTAGTTAAACTTGTTAAACAGATTAAATTTAATCCTATTTCTTTAATGCAACTAGGATTAAAATCTTAATCTAATCCTGTTTCTTTATTCGCACTTCGGATTTCAAAATCAACTAGTTAATTTTAATCCGACCTGCTTAATCACTGTTTCTTTAAAGATTACGTTTAATCCGTTTAATCCGCTGCCCGTATTTTCAACTAGTTTGTAATCCCCGTGCAGTTACGCGGATTAAACGGATTAAAGGTTGGCGGATTAAAATTTTTTATCGCTGTTTCTTTAATGGCGGATTAAACGGATTAAAATCAACTCGTTTAATCCGCGGATTAAAAATGGTCGGATTAAACGAGTTAATTTTAATCCGTTTAATCCATCATTAAAGAAATATCATTTAAAATTCTAATCCGGCTGATTTTTAATCCGTTTAATCCGACCATTTAATTTTTAAAGAAATAGGCCCTAAGCTAGCTCCAGCTCCTAGAATTTAGTAGTTTGACTCACTAATTAACAGCATTTGAATTATATAAGTACTTTTGGAGCAGTTTGCAAATGGAAAGATACAAAATTTAGTGCCCGTCGTAAAGCGTTTCCAGTTTACTAAAATTATACTTATTTCGCTCATTGCTGTGTTGTGCTTTGTTTTAGGTTTATATCAAGCTGCCGCAAAAGAACTCATAAGAGTGAAAGTCGATTGCCGATAATGCGAAACATCAGCAGAGACTCTTATTTGGGAAGTTAGATTTTTATAATTTACTCAAGACAATCATGTAATGATTTCTAAAATTTTACTTTGTTTTGTTTGTTTCACAGTTTAATAGTGTTGGTCTTCCTATTAAATTATATTACTTTATGTTTATTGGTTAACTATATAAGAAGTTAGGTTGAGCGGCTGTCTTTGTCCGACGTTACTCCCATTAAAATTCAACACCCACCCATTTTCAGTAGGACTTGATAAAACTAAGAGATTTAAAAAAATTTGAATCTCACCAAACTCTCATGTTAACTGCAGAAAGCCCAATTTTATCTTCGATTGGCGAAATTGGCGATTATGTTTTGTTCAACGAAAGATTTCATATTCAGTTGAGATGACTATTACTTTGCTATTACTATTACAGCCTAATTGCAAAAAAACAGATAATCTCGACCTTGAGATTATCTCGAGGTTAGCTCAAGAAAAATTGGAGATCGTGAGCTCGAGATAATCTTCAACTATTGCATTTCAATCCTTCCCCTACCCTGACTAGGATTAAGTCTAAATAATCTCGAGGTTTCCACTAGAGATGCGTTTCCCCTGAGATTGGAGCCGTTGATGAGCATTTCTTCTATTTTGACCGCAAACTTTGAACGTCGTTGTACTTTATAAACATAGCTTACAACCATAGGTGTGGCTGGGCAAAATATCTGGAGGGGGGTGTTTTGCCGGAGGGAGGGGTAGTGTTGTTTCAGTAGCCGATTTTAGTTTCAGTTTCAGTCGGTGGTCCGAAATAATTTCAGTTTCAGTCGGCGGATCAAAACACTTCCAGTTTCAGTCGGCACCATAAAATAATTTCTGTTTCAGTTTTACACCGGTTTGTACCAACCAATAGAAGCTCGAGGTTGAGATTACCTTGAGCTTAGCTCGAGATTAACTTGAGATTAATTTAAAAATTAACTCAACCTCGAGGTAATATCGAGCACCTTATTTTCAATCCTAGTCAGTCAACAGTAGGATTGTCAATTTCTTACCAGTTTTATAGCAAAATAATTGCTTTGTAACGTATATAATTTGAATCTTCAAACAAAAATGCCCAATTACAGTTTAAACTGCAACGGCTAACAATAACTACAGAAATTAGACATCATAAATTCTAAATTTGTTGTTTTCATTCTTACCATTCACAAAGACAGCTTAATTCTGAACACACCCTCCGTGCTTTTACAATTTTACTGTAGGCGGTAGCAGTCATCGTCGGAACTGCAGACATTTGGAAGCCTTCATATCATAGTCGTCCTTGTCAATCGAGTACCCAAAGATAATCACTGCAATTGTAATGTGTAAAGTATAATGGTTGAAATGCTGATGAAATAACCGTTGATTGGCCCTTTCGCTTAGCACGTGTTTCTTTAAAAGTATTGCATTGAATAATCCACAAGTTAAAGTTTAGCTGGGGCTTAGCTCCAGCTTGACTAATCTTTATCAGGAATCAGTTGGTGTAAGAGATAAGCTCGAGGTTGAAGTTAGAGATAAGCTCACGCTTACCCACAACTAGGTTCGACATTAGCTCCAGTTTAAACTTGAGCTAATCTCGTAGTTGGTGCAAACGGCCGTTAGTTTCAGTCGGAGTTTCAGTTTCATTTCGCGTTAAGAAACGGTTTCCAGCTCTCTGAGTTAATATAAAACAATATTTAATGTTTATTCAGCCTCTCTTACAGCTATTTTAACAGAATCGAAGCTCAAAACCTTAAAAATTTTAAGATTTAAGGAAAGACTGAGACTGGTTTCAGTCCGAGTTTCAGTCTTTTACCCAATATAGTTTCAGTTTCAGTTTCAGTTTCAGGTCTCTTCAAAATAGTTTCAGTTTCAGTTTCAGTGACTGAAACTGAAACCTGTACAAACTGAAACCTAGTTTCAGTTTCAGTGACTGAAACATCACCAGGGAGGGGGTACCCTAAAACTGCCAAAAACCTCCAAATGTTCAATTTTTTGCCATTTATGGCAACATTTTTGCCAAACGTGTCAGAGGGAGGGCACCAACATCTGAAAATCTCGTCTACTTTTATCAGTCAGAATCGTATTAGTCGGAATTTCAGGCCCATGTCAAGATAAAAGTTAGAACCCCCAGAACCCCCATCAGAAAAAAAGGTTCTCAAATTTTTTTCATGCGTTTGCATCCAGGACTTTGATTTGTACGTGACTACGTTGCGGATCCTTTCCCTCAGCAGGTACTTCAGCAGACATGATATGTTTATAATATGTATATATGGATCTCAGTCAACACATTTGTAGCCTATAACCGGGGTGTACTGGGGGGGGGGGTCCTCCTGGCTTTTCTCATAAACTTAGACTGAAAATTCTGTGTATGAAACATCCAATATCCACAATATGGGTATCAATCGAAAGCTGACGACAAGAGAAACAAGTTCGTCCTTAATTTAAGCCCACACAACGCGCACACTTTTCGGTACACCCGGACTCCTGAACCCTCAGAACTTCCAGCAAACATTTAAGACTAGGCAGTAGAGGATCAAATCTCCTGAAAAAAATTTCAGAACCCCCAGAACCCCAAGAACCCCCATCAAAAATTTGAAACAAAATATATGTAGTCACGGATCAAATCTCTTCGAAAAGTAAAGATTTAAGAACCCCCAAGAACCCCCAGCAGCCCCATCAAAAAATGAAACTAAACATAGTTATAGATCAAATCTCTACAAAAAATTAAGAACCCCCAGAACCCCAAGAACCCCCATGAAAATAAAAGCTTCAAGAAAATCAAGTGGTAGATCAGAACGCATCAAAAAGTGACTTTTATCTTGACATGGGCCGAATTTCATTAGCCAGAATTTCGTTAGTTAGAATTTCATTAGTCAGAATTTAAATTTTGAAATCATATAAGTTGAACTTTCATTTGTCAGAATTTCATAAGTCAGAATTTCATTAGTCAGAATGTCATTAGTCAGAATTTCATAGGCCAGAATTTTATTTTCCTAGTTTCTTCAAAATTTTGCTCGTTTTTGCACAATCTTAGGATCTTTCCCGATAAAGTAGGGTACAGTAGAGAAGTGCAGAGCTAAAATAAAGTCTTTTGTAGCTAACTGTTCCCTAAAAAGACCCTTGATGATTTGAGCCATATCGAGAGAACATAGTCAAGCAGTCATTACGTACTCTTGGCTATTCTGATTCTTAGGATTCGAAAACAGCCTGTCGTCATTTCCTATCTGTAAGATGTAGGTAGGTGTAGGCGGAACCAACCCAGTTGTTGGGGAACCCTTTTGAAAAGAGTTTTGCTCGTTGCTGGTGGTGAAGCCGACACTTATATGTATCTGTGTAGAGTAGAGGCCATTTTATAACATTATCATCAAGATCAGCCATCTTGTTAGACTTTGTGTCAGGAATAAAATTGCATTTTTTGCAAAATTCTGACAAACAAAATTCTGACTAATGAAATTCTGACTAATAAAATTCTGACTTGTGAAATTCTGGCAAATGAAAGTTCAACTTATACTATTTCAAAAACCTAAATTCTGACTAATGAAATTCTGACTAATGAAAGTTTGAAAAGTTAGTTTCTGACTAAAGAAATTCTGACATGAAATTCTGACTACTGAAGATAAACCGAAAATCTGGGGAATAAAAATTTGTTGTTTTGGTGGAGGAGGACCCCCCGGACACATCCATGCTTATAACATTTAATCAAGGGCGCTTTACAATGGTAAATTAAATCAATATACTCAAAAACGTTTTTGTCTTCTACATATGCATATTTAAATAAATATGTTTTATAAATAAATACAATCTTTGTATTTGATTTAAAAACAATAATCTCAAACCAATTTTGGTTGGTGCATCAAATAATCTATAACTCAGAGTTAGAGATTAGCTACAACTTACAAGCTACAGCTAAGTCAATCTTGAACTTGAAGATTATCTCTAACTTAAGTTTAGAGCTAATCTTGATGTTGGTGCAAACGGGCGTATACGTATGTGTTGGTTTAGACTAAGTGGTTGATATTTTTATTTGTCCTAAATTCGATCCTTTTGGAATCCAGTTTTAAACTTTGTCAACAAATTCTATTCCAGTTTTAGCTGTTTTTTAATGTTGCACTTAAGTCTTACTGTTGTAAGATGCGGCATTTGTTATGAAATTTATGGCACTGATTGAAGTTGACAGCTTGACAGTTGACAGAAATCTGGGGGAATTCGAACGCATCTCGCGTAATTCCTCTCCAGGATCTACATAATGCAACAATAACGTAAAAAACCACAACCCGAATTTAATCATTGACTAGACTTATTACATATATTAGACTAGCTGATTTAATATAAATATGCTATACTGCACACAAAAGCAGAAAACTCGGCTGAAAATGTTAGAACGAAGTGACCGTTAGAATGCAGACATTTAGGAATATCAGCAAAAGTGAGTATCCCTGGATGGATGGAGCACCCGACCATTTATACTTCATTTTGTCGTTGGCCGGCTTAATCTTTTTATCATAGAGGGCTTCTCCAAGATCCTGCTTCAACAGTTTTTCCATTTTTCTTTGACTCACCCGATCAGGCCCAGTACTATCAACAGTGCACTGCATCGTGGTCCAATTAAAAACACCTGAAGTAGAAAACATGGAATCTGAGTATGCACTACATTAGAACCTTTGAATAAAATGATACATAGCAGTATCGTTCAAAAGGAGTTATCATAAAACAATGAATTTAAACGCTTCAAATTAATATATATCTTATCGACAGCATGCACTTATGTAAGGGAAGCAGGCATAGGAAAGATATATAACCTGATATGGGCGTTCAGCTGATGGCTGCCCCGAGATCAAAAAGGCCGTGGTTCGAAACCCGGCTGGGTCAATTCTTCAATTTCAATTGTGAGTGGAAAAGTTGAACCTCCCTTTTCCCTTCTCTTCTAGGTCCTGGTTTCGTGGGTACAAAGGGTACCTGACGTCTCCCATCATGTCCCCGGTTTCCTCTTGGTCCACCAGCTAGTGTTGGGGCCGGTCCAAAAAGAACCGATAGTACCGGAACCGGAACCGGTAGGATTTCTAGAACCGGAACCGGTAGGATTTTTAGAACCGGAACCGGTAGGATTTTTAGAACCAGAACCGGAACCGGTGGCCTTTAGAACCGGGCCGGTGCCGTGAAATATTCTTCCCCCCCCCCAAATATTTTTCCCCCCTATAAGGTGAAATATTTTCCCCCCTGAATATTTTTCCCCCCTTCGGAGCAATAAGGTGAAATATTTCCCCCCCCCCCCTAAATATTTTTTCCCCCCTGAATATTTTTCCCCCCTAATAAGGTGAAATATTTTCCCCCTAAATATTTCTCCCCCTGAAATATTTTTCCCCCTCTAACTTAACACTGTTCGGTTCAGTACAGTAACCTATATGAAACCCGTTCAGATTATATTGCTGCGCCACTGTAGCTTTATATATGTTAGGCAACACGAATGGAGGCTTACTGCTAACGTAGAAACATTATACAATTATTTTAACTTATTTTTTGTAACTTTTGCATGTTAACTTCTAAAGTAAAAACATTATACAATAGTTTTAAAGTACTATTTTATTTTAATAGATGCATTAATGCAATTAATGCATTCTGTACTGTTACTGGACAGTATAAAGACTTTGGAAATAATTTAAACGTTAAGTCAATGGTTGTCGAATTTCGCTTTACTAAGACAAACGGTATTATTTATTCTTTTCAATCATACACATTTTACAGCTATTCACAATAATCCATGTCATTTTTGAAGCAAATGTGCTAATTTTGAGTTTGCGGTTTTCTGTTCACCTTAAGGTGGTGGTTTTCTTTTGTGTAAATTTGGACCTATAAGCTTCAATTCTTTATTAAAGTAGACGAATCTTTCCAAATATGCTATTTTGGTGCTCTTTAACATTCTGGGAACATTTTAACATTCTTAAAACTTGACCAAATGAGCTAAAATTTGGTTAGGTATGTTCTCGATCTCGCTGAGTTCAAATATCGCAAAATCTTTCGATTTCACAAAATTAGATTTTTTCGATTCGCAGGGGGGACCAAGGGGAACCGAAAAATTTGTTGTGTTCAGTACGAATCTGAAATCAGTTTTCGATTCAGCTTTCCATTAGCTCAGGATAAGCTTACATCTTCGGCTTATAACTTTACCTTATATTGAGCTAATGGAAAGCTGAATCTCAGCGAGATCGAGAACATACCTAACCAAATTTTAGCTCATTTGGTCAAGTTTTAAGAATGTTAAAATGTTCCCAGAATGTTAAAGAGCACCAAAATAGCATATTTGGAAAGATTCGTCTACTTTAATAAAGAATTGAAGCTTATAGGTCCAAATTTACACAAAAGAAAACCACCACCTTAAGGTGAACAGAAAACCGCAAACTCAAAATTAGCACATTTGCTTCAAAAATGACATGGATTATTGTGAATAGCTGTAAAATGTGTATGATTGAAAAGAATAAATAATACCGTTTGTCTTAATGTGAGATTCGACAAGTATTGACTTAACGTTTAGAATTATTTCCAAAGTCTTTATACCGTCCAGTAACAGTACAGAATGCATTAATTGCATTAATGCATCTATTAAAATAAAATAGTACTTTGAAACTATTGTATAATGTTTTTACTTTAGAAGCCAACGCAAAAGTTACAAAAATAAGTTAAAATAATTGTATAATGTTTCTACATTAGCAGTAAACCTCCAATCGTGCTGCCTAACATATGTAAAGCCACAGTGGACTTAACTATCTGAACGGGTTTCATACTAGGTTACTGTACTGAACCGAGTAGTATTAAGTTAGAAGGGGGGAAAATATTTCAGGGGGAAAAATATTTAAGGGGGAAAAATATTTCACCTAATATTAGGGGGGGAAAAATATTCAGGGGGAAAAACATTTAGGGGGGAAAAATATTTCACCTTATTGCTCCGAAGGGGGGAAAATATTCATTGGGGAAAAATATTTCACCTTATAGGGGGAAAAATATTTGGGGGGGAAGAATATTTCACGACACCGGCTCTAGTGTTGTAACGGATCAAGGTTGGCATGATCAACCTTTCCGTTGCTGGTGAGTAGCTAGGCTAGCTACCCGCCTGGCTTCTCATAACATCATCAAGTGGGCTGGGACACGTTTGCAAGTCACGTAGCTCCCCCAACGTGTATGCGTGGGATTGGGTGGGTTCCCCCCCTCGTGACTTTGGGAGCTACGTGATTGGGGGCAAATTCTCACTAGGGGCGCTCGTGGGAGGGTCCAACCCAACACTCGCTTCCCCCCTTAGCAATACGTAAC
>JASAND010003697.1:0-16696 GCA_030248195.1 Trissonchulus latispiculum
GTGGAAGTCGTTGTTGTTTCGATGCTGGTTGTGGTTCACAGGTGTGTTCCGTGAGGTAGGCTTTTCTGAGGAAGGTTCTCCCACATTGATCGCATCGATGAGTGTTTGACTCGCCGTGTTGTTCTTTCATGTGTCTGTTCAAGTTTTTCAACAGCGAGAATGTCTGATAACATTCGGAGCACATGCGGTCATTCTTTTTGGGGAACAAGGTACGGTACTCCATTCGATGTTTCGTCCGAAGGTGTCTCTGCAGGTTGTATAGTAATGTGAATTGTTGCTGGCACAGGGGACACACAGGCTGTTGAGTTTCTGAAATAAAAATTGGTAGTCGCAGAATTTGCATCATTTTATCCAAATACATTACATTCAATTCTGTCAATACATTCAAAGCACTTTTGCATTTAAAGAGACTTACCGCTTGCACCTTCTGTTGACATCTTGACTGAATCTCTGGTATATTTCACAACTTCAGGTAATATTTCACAACTTCAGGCCAACAAATTGATAGATCAATCAACTTTGCTGCATAAACAATATAGGTTTCATAAACGTTAACACCTCCCAAAGTTGTGAACATTAAATGAACATAGGAGATTCAGTGCAGAATGTCCATGTTACGAACGTATTGGTTGACCTTTTCTTCGAAGAATTTTCATTATCTGAGCCAAAACAAGAGATTTCACATAATATATATTCTGATTATCACGGGATGCAAATGGTCACTCAAAAATTAGGATTCAACGTAACTTCCAAAAGTATGGATCAAAATAGCTCCCAAAAATTGGGATCAAAATAGCTCCCAAAAGTTGGGATCAAAACGGCTCCCAAAAAGTGGGATCAAAACAGCTCCCAAAAAGTGGGATCAAAACAGCTCCCAAAAGTTGGGATCAAAATGGCTCCCAAAAGTTGGGATCAAAATGGCTCCCAAAAGTTGGGATCAAAATGGCTCCCAAAAGTTGGGATCAAAATGGCTCCCAAAAGTTGGGATCAAAATGGCTCCCAAAAATTGGGATCAAAACAGCTCCCAAAAGTTGGGATCAAAATGGCTCCCAAAAGTTGGGATCAAAATAGCGTCCAAAAGGATGGATCAAAACAGCTCCCAAAAGTTGGGATCAAAACAGCTCCCAAAAGTTGGGATCAAAATGGCTCCCTAAAGTTGGGATCAAAATGACTCCCAAAAGTTGGGATTAAACGTGTATCCCAAAAACACAGTGATCACATAACCCAAACATCCGCTTAATCACTTGGAGAAAAATGGCTCCCAAAAATAGGGATCAAGTTGGCTCCCAAAAATAGGGAAGAAAATAGCTCCCAAAAATTGGGAAGAAAATGGCTCCCAAACATGAAACTCCGAGCCGAGCCGAGCCGAGCCGACCCCAACCAAAAATCGGAATTCGACCAAATTTCCCTGTCATATTTCAGAACTTCTTCAAACAAAATGGCCATCAGTGAAGACTGTTTTTATTTTTCAATTTTGCATCCTAATTTTAAATTTCTTTAGCTTTCTTAATAGCTTCCAAGCGAATTTCAAGCTTGGCGAGCCGAGCCGAGCCGAGCCGACCCAGTTAGAAAATCTTCCCGAGCCGCGTATGACCGCGAGCCGAGCCGAGCCAACCACATTTTCTCGCGAGCCGAGCCGAGCCGAGCCGGAAAAGTCCGGCTCGTCCTCATCTCTAGAGAGCAGTGGCTCAATTCCCAGGTACAATCCAGCCAAGCTTAAGTTTGAATTCGTTCCCAAACTGCAGTGGCGATCCAAGTCAGAAATGTGCACTCTCACACTGTACTTTGGTGGTTTAGATCCCCGCTTTGGACACTTTTCTTCACATCTTTCAATCCTGATTTCTACCCTTCACACTACTAGCTCAGCTGAGGTGCAATCTGTTGGGTGCTTTCGTTCGAAGCAAATTCAGAGCTTGTGTTGTATTAATCATCTAAAGATAATTAATGATGGTTACAAAGTGCAAAAAACAGTGCAACAAAACAAATGTTGCAAGCTTCTGGACATTTCTTTTCTGATAAGTATGTAACTACGAATCCAAAGGCTGCCGGTTCGACCCCGGCCCGAGAATTTATACACCTCAAAATTTTTGTCTTAAAAATTCAAAAGCCCCCATTTTAGCCTTTCAAGATTCACTTTCAAGCAAATCACATCTTTACTGTACATATTCAAACAAACATGAGTCAAACCAACAGTGGATAAAACAAAAAATTTAAGGCAATAAATTATTGCACAGAACAAATCTGACTAATCGATAATCGAACACAGCATAAAGTGACAGTGATAATTAAAGCTACAGATATTGATTATACCAACAGCAGGTTATAAAAGAAAAAAGGAACATTAAAAAGAAATTCTCAACGAAACATTCATTAAATTTAAAGTGATTTTAAAGTAATTTGCAATTTATAAAACATTTATATTGTTGTTTTTATATTTGTATATTTATATACATTTTATATTTGTATTTTTATATTGTATATATATATTTGTTTTTATATTCTTGGAAAAATAATTAATAAAATACTGTGTTATTAAAGCTCTGACTATGCTGAAAACCAGTTTAATTTATTTTCAATTTTAATTTTTTAATTTAAGTCAAATAAAGTCAAATTTTACAAAAAAATCGCACAAAATTACAACAAACAATGCAAACAAAAATTCAGAATCGGCGGTAAAGATCAAAGGCATTACAGAAAGTGATTACGGTAGACTGACAGGAACCAATCAAAAACGGGCAGTGTTTCTTAGTGGCTGAATATTGGCCAATAGAATGAGCTAACTCATTTGAGTGGAATTCTAGCGATATTTTTCGGCAATTATGGAACTTTCGACTGATTAACACTTGCAGGATGACCAAAGCTATATTTTGCTATGAAAGGAACTATTTTAAAACGAAACGTCGGTTACAATGTGGTGACCCATAGGATAAAGTGGGGGAATGGGGGGGGGATGCATACCCCCCCAGACCGACAAAAAACGGGTAGAAAAGGAAAAAAGGGCAGACCCTCTCGTCCAGAAAGGAAAAAAGGGTAGACCCTCTGCGAGTTTTACCAAAAATTGCTGTTTTTTAGCAAATTTTAGCGGGTTTTTTCAAGAAATAGGTTTTCAAGAAATTTCTAAAAAAATCGCTAAAGTGGGGCAGTCCCCTTTAAAATTTTGGAAATTTTCAGGGGTACATACACCCCTCGCCGAGGTCGGGATAGACCCCCCCAGAATTGGACCTCGTGTTAATGTATGGTGGCGACACTCAGAAATGTTAAAGTATGAAAAATAAAGTTATAATCTTTTTAAACAATTTAAACATTTGGAACGTTTCTTAAAAGCTATGACTTTGAAGCAACTAATGCATGCAATCTTTTTACATTGGTTCAGAATTGTTCGGTCATACTTTGCGACTAGAAAACATTCCAGAAAGTGACAAATACTCCTCAACTCCTTGAGCAATTTTCTGTTTCCCACTCCTTACAACAGAACAGTTCAATCACGCTTTCTACATTTTTTGGTCAGACAGTCTTAGTACTTGAACACATTCCATAGGATGGCAAAGATCATACAGGCAGAGTAGATCAGGAGCGCAGACCACCAGAGGCACTGGTCGTAGAGCCGCTGTTCGAAACTCTTCAGGACCACCAGGCCGAGGGTAATGCCGGCCAGAGCGCCCGCGATGTGAGCAATGTAGGAGACGGGCTGAGATTCGGGGGAGTAGCGGTTCCAGATGGCAAAGCCCACGTCTGAGCTGGCTGAAATGAGAAAGAAAAATGCAAAACAAGGCTACGTCAATGCAATGTCTGAGATCTGCTAAGATCTGACCTCTGATCTTGAGCTAAACTCAAACGGCTGAATGAGTCACGCTTACGTGAGAAATCGCTGGTAGGCATGCTTGAGCAGGCGGCGAAATTTGGGGGTGGGGGTGAAGTTAGACGCGAAACCTAATTTTTCCATTTTGTGAGCAAAAATTCGGAAAAATTAGCATTCTGGTGGGGCGTTGGGCGACCCCTCTTGGGGGGGCTGGGTGAGCTCTAAGTCTGGGGAGGAGGTGAAACCCTAACCCCCCCAAGAACACGTATGCTCATGCTGACTGGAACTATGTATGTAATTGAACGGCGAAGTTTAGTAACTGTTGAAGTTACAGCATTTTTAGTCGCTCACTGACAGACTTCAATGCGATTCGTCAGATGGAGGCTCAACAAAGTATGTAACCTTAGAGGGACTTTTGAGCAAAGGGTTTGTTGAACCGGATCCGTTTCAGGAAACAAGCTTAGCGAGGGAAAGTCAATTAAAGAACCACAAAACAAAACAAAGATTAATGTGGACTATATTAATAAAATTAAGCCAGTAAAGTTGTAGCCTATTGTGGCATAGAAATAAGAAGTGCGAGAGCATTGTGCCAGATTACATATATAAGTGTATTATTTTCATATGCGGAAATATTCAAGCTTAAATCGAGTTACAGTGCTTTACATGGAAGAACTAAATAACCCAAAAACTTGTTAATTTTACTCCATTCTGTTCTTGGACTTATCTTTCCTCCAGTGTTAAGGAGCCAACGGTACGTCGGCAAATGAATTTATTTTACTATTCAAAAGATGTGAGAACAAGAATGTCACTAACCAATGATAAATATCGCTATCAGCCTGAGAATACCGCACTCCATTTGGGAATAGTTCTATAAAAAGCAATTGACGTTACATAACAAAACAGATGAAACTAAAACTTTAATACAACAAATTTGTCAGATATATATACCCTAACTATATACTGTGCTGAAGTCAATAATTTTCAGAATTTGTTGCATTTTTCAGAGGCCAAAAATTCTGGGAAAGAGGGGGTGCATCAAATTTATGGCGTAATGGTTCTTTGGAACAATGTTTTTCCGGAAACATTTTTGTTCTGGTAAAAGGCAGTGGGGCGATTCTGGGGTGAAAGACAATATGCCGACACCCCAAACCCTGGCAGGAAAAAACCAGACATGTACTCTAAGCAGGAGACATTTTAGGTTGAAAGAATTTGGAAACACAAAAATGCACAAAAACACCTGCAAAGCAAAAACCTCAAAATGGTTTTTGGTTTTCCTTGGCTCCATTTAGACATAACTATGTGCTAAGTCTAATCGTGGTAGTAAACGATTTGCAGCAAACATTGTTGAATGCGAAATTACAAGGAATCCGAAGGGTTTCAAACTCGTCTCAGGGCATTTTCAAGTCAGGGTAGAGCAGAGTAGAGTAAAGTTAAGAATAACCGTTTTTTAACTCGCTTTAGCCCCACTTAAGCCTGAGTTCCCCTTTTTAGCTCTTTCATGAAAAGGATCAAGTTAATTGTAACTCTACTCTGCCCTTTCTTGAAAAGGCCCTCCCTAAGTCATCCGTGATTGGATGTCTGACCGGCGTTCAACCAACTCGATGGTTCGAACCCCACCCATCCCTGGGACACTTTTCTTCACATCTTTCAATCCTGATTTCAACCTTTTGCACTTACAAGTAGGACATTGGCAATGTGAGCAGCCAGGAGGGCATAGACGCCCCCTGAGGCACCGACCAGGTACACTTCCCTGTCAAACACACTTGTACTTAGAGATCCTAAAAAACAATACAACACACGTTTGACTAAATGGTTAATTAATCCCTTAATCAAAAATAGGAAATTAATATGTCCGAATGGACAAATGTTTCGTGTAAACTAAAAATGATCGGTAAACCAGGTACATGCTTAATTCTTGACTAATCTACTAATCACTGAATTAGCACGTGCGTCTCCTTAGCGAACCCACTGCTTGAGTCATGGCTAAAAGTTTTTGAGTTGCGTTGTTCAGTAAATATTATGCTTGAGTCAAACCGTTTTTTCTTTGATCCATTCAAGTACAACAGTTAAAAACCGTGTTTTAAACTGGTTCGCTAGGGTATCATTTACGAACCAAGTTTTGAGTTATAGCCTGGTACTATTTTATAAGCATCCCTTGCTGACATTTACTTTGATCCAGTTTCTGAAAATGGCCAACAAACTAATAAGCGCAGTTATGATAACATTTTATTTCTGAATTGTTCAAAATAATAAGTAAAGTTCATTGATGCTGCATTAATCCACTGGATAGCTAGGTGTTGGCTTAATTTAAGAGTTGGTCGGGTTGGGTTGGGGTGGGGGCGGGGCAGTGGCGTGGCGGCGCCAGGGGAGAATGGGCGCTCCCTTCCGTTGCGAATTGCTATCCTCCTTTTGGGGGTTTCGGGCCCCTATGTTAAGTAAAGATTTTAACAAATTTGCCAACACTTATGGATTTTTACGAAATTTTATAATAAATCGGCGAATTTTTTCTAAAAATATAACCATTTGTGTTAAAATTTTGGAAATGTTTTGGAAGATTAAGATAATTGGCTGAATTTGGCAAAAATTTTGGATTTCTCGAAAAGAGCTCGTCAGATTTTAGGGTCGCCCCCACCAAAATTCAAAACATTTAGAGGGTTTTGGCAATTTTGGGGGTGGGGGGGGCTGGCCCCCCTCCCTTAAAGCTGTTTATCCCACCTTTTGTTGCCCAGCCACACCTAAGTCTTTTCATCGGTTTTATTTTATTTTGCAGGGGTTTTATTTAGTAGGTTTCCCCTCCCTTTTTGGGTTCCCTCCTGCTTGACCTAACCTACCTAACTTTCCAACATCAAACCATAAACAATTTCTTCTCTAAATGCAGAACAGCGGCCTCAAACATCATTACTGCAATATTTGCATAGATTTTACATCAGTGATTCTAATTCACCCACGAACAAATATGTGAAAATATAATTTCATCAGAAAACCAACATCGCATTCTGACGTTTTTCTAGACAAAAAAGTGGGGGGTACGCCCTTCCCGCTCAACCAGTGGGGGGAAGGCCCAAAAGTGGGAGGACTAAAATGAGCTAGTAATGTTAAAAATACAGATTAGAAAGCGTGTTTTCCACATTATACAGCTATAACTAAGCTTAAGAGTGCTCAAAAATTAAGTTTTGGCACCAAAATAAATGATTTTTAACCAAAATTTTCCGGCCAAGCCGACACATATATTTTTGAAAATTTTGACCTAAAATCCTAAAATTTTTTTCAATTTCGAGGAACCTTATAGGTTGCGTGGGGGGGAAGCTCAGCGAACGAGTGGGGGGAAAGGGTCGAGCGGGGTGGGAAACCTAAAAAGTGGGGGCCCCCGCCTTCTCCCCCCCCACCCTTTCAGTAAAAAACCCAGGTATTATTCTATAGCCGTGGTCACCAGTACCGACGCAACCATAATAATGTATTTGGAGAAAGAGCCCATAAAAGCAGGCGTGGCTACTTGTTTTGAGAACCCGAAAATTTCTAAATTCCTTCTCCCCAACTTTTGTGAAATAACAAAAGGTCCCCCTCCCGGTAGACTTTATCCCTGTCCCATTTATCCCAAACTGTCACAATGAACAAAATTGCATAAAGTAGTTGATAAGTATATACTCTTAGACAGTATAAAACAAAATACGGGGCATCACTTTCTTCTTGCGACTGATTAAGTGATGGACTGGCTTCATGTCGTCAAAAAGCTGCCACTGATCGTCGCGTCTTCTAGCATATAAAACAAAGTGTCCCGGCTGCTGAGCAATGCAGCCTCGCAGTGAAAATAACGTAGAGGCCAGGTGGATGGCAGATGGGATTTTTTCTAAGGAAATGTCGGCATGGGATTGCTCCAGAGAAGCACCACGGGATGAGGACGTACCAACATGACAAACTAGCCACAAATGAGGTGGCATGGTTGACGCCGAAATTGTTCTTACTCCATTACAGAAATATCGGATCGCAGGCTCACTTTCCTGGAATGTGTCTTGGTGAGCATTGGAGGGAATAGGCTCTTCGCTGTCAAATCTTCTTCTACAGCGAGCTTCAGATGCATGGAAATATTCAGACAGCTGTTGGTTCATGGAATGCGCCACACGATCTGCTGCTTCAGTCGTATCTAAATTCACTGGAAATAGTACGCGCCGGACCTGAGAAGAAGGAAGAGGACAACAGAGATCACTGCAAATGCTGAGATTTTGCGAATGCCCGAAATCAACAGTGATTTCCACCATTTTTTCCACGGCCATAAAGCAGTCCACAACGTCAACGGACTGATTCGTCAGCCGATTGGACAGAAGCTGGGCTCGGGCTTTATAAATTCGCATCATCGACGTTTCGCTCGCAGCCAACTTCAGAAATTCGGCACAATCGGATTTCTCTGCATCTACAAGAGTTCGGTAAGGTGTGGAATCAGCCATTCCTATCAAAATCGCAGATATAGTACTATCAAACGTACACGTATTTTTCACTATCAAGGATGTCGTCGGAAGGCGAACGGTTCCCAAAAGATTTCCATTTTTCAGCACCTTAACCTTGGTCGTTTTGGGATGGAGATCGGGATTATTGTCAAAGTAGGTACGACGACTCCTACTATTAATCAATTGCGCATCAGCAGCACCTCGTTTTTGCTATGCCTCTTCCTGATTCAAATGAAGTGACTCCATGCGCTGCCCATTCTGATTATCTGAAGTGCACAAGTGACAAACTCCAGCAGCGCCATAACCTTCGTCTTCCTCAGCGATCCTGCAGCAGAAAGCATGCGCCTTTCTATTGCAGATTTTGCAGGAATGACTACCACTGTATTCTTTCTTGCATACACAACAGACGTTCTCATCGTTTTCTTCAACTTGAATAGATCCTGACGTTCTTCTCCCCTGTTCCACCGGTTTCCGTAGACTTTCAGTCGCTGAACAGGTTCCTCTGGCACTGTTCTGATCAAACCGGGCGATAGTGAGTTTAAGCATCCCACTTAAGTCTTCATGATAAGCAAGCAGGAACATGTCAATGCTTATAGGCAAATTTTCTTTAGCAAAGAGTACTTTCTTTAGGTAGCGGTTATGGGACTCTATGCTTGCACTGCTGATCCTGGATTTTCCTACTGCATAAAATGGAAGAAGAACTGCTGTTGTCATAGGAAGATGCTGCCATATAATGCGCAGAAGTGCATGAGGAACGTCAGGCGAATGATAAGGATTAGGAACTCCTTCTGCAGAAGTAGAATTCAAAAGAGATTCTACATCACCAATGATGCTTTCAGCAAACTGGATGAACTTATTTGTTCTCACGGATTCATCTTCATCGGTGGTTTCTTTTTCCCGGTTCATGATTTCTTCAACTTCTTCCAAGATCGTTTCCATCTCAGACTGAATTCCTTCAGCACAGCAACGCTGAATTCGCTGGACTGCTTCATTAGCAACATCCATAGATTCTGACATGGCCGCTGTGCAGATACTTCGAAACAGTGCCTCCGCCTGGGTCATGGTTGATGTCATTATGAGCTGAGCTGTGGAGTGGAGATAGAACCGCCTAACCTGCTGGGGCTTTCCTTTCAATGAAGGGAGGAGAGCAACCAGGTGGAGGGTATGCGCGCAGTCATTTCGAACCCAAGTGGTCGGCAGATCACAACATTCTCCCTGAATAATTTCCCAACATTTTTCCAGGTAAACATGCAGTGACATTCCGCTGAATGCTTCAGTACAAGCACCCATTAGAGCCTTGCTCTGGTCAGTCACTGCAGTTCGGGGGGCAGGAGCTCCAGCCATCACCCATTGCTTAAGCCAATAAGCAATGGCGGCCGTATGATGCCTTTGACTTATCATCTGAATCACCGGGCAGCCCTCGGACACGCCAGCATAGTACAGAATCTTTCCACTTTTCTCTGAAGTTTCTGGGATTGGCTTTATAAGCTTCCCCGTTGCGTCCAAAACTAATGTACCTCCTGTCGATTTCGCATGACGCTTGTATAGTTCCAGTTGTTCTTTGGTCCAGAAATGGACAAAGAATCTGTTGATACCTAAATCCTCTTGAATAAAGTCAGGCGCCGCTTCTTTGATTTTCATTACAGCCAACAGTGGGTTAGGATCAACCTTAGCAGCAGCTTTAGCACTAGCAGCTGCTCGTCGGATTTGGCTGGCCTTGGGTACTGTGGGTGGAACTGGGTCACCAGTATCCATTAGCGTGTCAGCCATTTCATGCTGAATTAGGATAGGAGAACGGATTGAGGCGCGCGCTTGAACACCTTCACGTAGCGCTCCTGATACAGGCCTTTTGCGACGTGGTTCATGGACACCGGGGTCATTTGAATATGCTATATAGATGGGGACTGATGAATTCAAATCCGGCTTGCTGGAAATCAAACCAGTCATGGTGCGACCACAACCTCCAATATCTGCTCTGCAGGTTGCGTGAAGTTCGACATAGGCGCTTGCCGACGGTCCAGAGTTTACCCAATGCTTATTGAAAGTCCAAATGCAAGGATCCTTCAGGTCATAGGACAGTCTCTGGGCTACAACGTGGTTCCACACCCCTTTCTTTAAAGAAAGTCTTACTCTTGTGCCTCGCTCAGAGTCTGACAAGTAGACAGGCTCCGGACAGATGTTTGCCCAGTCGGTAGCGGTTAAGTACACGATTTCTTCCAGCGGTAAGGACTCATCCTGAACGGCACTGCGGTCCTGAAACAATATTGACATTTGGTTGGTAAAATAAATTGGGAGTGCAGGCTGACTTACTTCTATATACTGGGGCGCCCCCATTCGAGCATTCGAGGACCCACCCCCACATAAATTCCGACCTTTCTCCATAAGCTGAAAACTTGCCTAGTTTTACCATTTTTATCTGAAATTTTTGAAAAATTTTTAACGAAGATTTAGTAATTGGAAACCTACAGCCGCTCCCCTCCCCTTTGTCCATTTTTGGATAATACCCAGACCAATTCAACACGAAACTATCCCAAAAATTGTGCTAATGCTTAGTGATGCTAACATTTTTTGTATTTTCAGCTGAGTGGCAAAATTGGAATAATTGGACAAAACCTTTTTTGCGTCTAACCAACAGCTTCATCACTCTTGGCCGTTTCATTACGAAATCTACGGCAGAGTGAAGAAAACTTGTGTTTGCGCAAATATATACTTTCAATAATTCATTATATACTTAGCGATTGATTATTCAAATAGCAATCCTGTGATTCCAAAGAGACATGAAGTGGGGTAAGTGTACTTATGTACTTATCTATTTATATGTGTATTTGCTTACGTTGCCGGATTGGGAACTGTCCATGTTGCTCCGTTTGCGAATGATTTCTTGAATACCACGACGGTTTTGAGATATCTGGTCATAACACCACTTGAGCGAAACGCTGGCAGGCAGTTCGGACGCAAAAGCTGACCACGACGCGTCAGTTCGCCAGGAGCTGACAATAAAGGAACCAGTCGTAGAATCAATGTAAAAAATTCCATGTTTTACTGCCAATTCGGCAAGTTTTGAAACCTGAGCATCTTCGGTAACGCCAAACCTTTGCCAAACTGTTGGCACTGGCATTCTGGAATACATACGTATATATATATATATATATATATTGTATATATATACGTATACACACGTATATATATACGTACACACGTAGCATAAGCAGAGACAAAAAACACTCGCCAATAGAGGAAAATCCCAAACATTTGTACTTTTCTAAAGTCAGATCACTAAAAACTTGTGATCAAGAATCTCTGATATATGTGTATATATATATACGTACATACGTAATTTTTAGGCCATTTAGGCATCGGAAAAAAGGTTTTTTCCGTTGTTTTCCACTCTTCGGAAAAAACCTAGCGAATACATACATACGAATATATACATCGTATTTATTCGTGTCAAACGTATAGCCACTAGCCAGGGATACATACGCATTTGGAGTATTTATCCCGGTTGGTTGGAAAATTTTGGATATATATTATCTAATATATCTAATGAATATATATATATATATATATATATATATACGACAAAAACCGGATTCCGCAAACTTCTTCAGGAAAACCAACTCTGCATTATAGCCATGATATATATGAAGATCAAGTCATTTGGTTGACTCCAACTCATTTTATGACATTTTGAAAATGACACCTATATACTTTTTGGTCCAACCACATGCCAAAATTTTGCAAAAGTTTGGACCGATGTAACTTTTGACTGGGTTGGGCTAGAAACGTTTTGCAAACATCTGCAAGTCTTCCTCTTTGCAGTGCATCGAGGACACTGCATAATCCTAAGGTGTCAGATTTAGATAATTTTGCTTCCCTTGATAGCTAGGGGCCAAACACCCTCAAAGTGCCATTATGAAAATACTGGTTAATTACATTAATTCTCCGCTAAAGCTAGCTTTCCAGGATTAAGCTTCAGTAATTGTTACACAACAACTTACTCACACGGCATAAAATAATCATCCAATTCCATAGTTTCTCCATCGACGCAGCTTACATGATTGGTTTTGTTGGGTCAATTGGTTCATATTAGAAAACCCTGGCTTTTTAATCGTCACACACTATGTCACTTCTTGCAACGTATATACTTATAAAACAGGATATATGTCCTGCTACCATGGAGAGATCGACTTGCGGGTTATTTGAATTGTATGTATGTATACCTAACGTATATATAACATATGTTGAATTGTACTGTTTCATAATTGTCATGAGATTCCATAAATATAAATATATACCATAATTCATATATATATGATGTCATCATTTAGCTGAAACAGGAAAAGCCATTAGGTTTATCTGTATGTACGTATATACATATGTATATATATATATATATATGCGTATATATATATACATACTGTTGTATAAAATTCCTTCATGTTTGAATGTTTTTGGCACTAGAAATGGCTGAAAATGCGGTTTTTGGCATAAAAACAGAGGCGCGAGAACAAAAAAATAATTTTTTGGACGGAGGGATGGGGGTCTTGGGGATGGTGGGAAGTAAGCTAAACGTGGCTAAAATCGTCATGTTTTGAAAACATGTTCTAAATTTTGACCTGAAATCGCTTATAAAATTTTTCGTTTTTTGCATTTTACGTTTTTGTGTACATTGTGAACTTGAAAATTGTGTAAAACGTTAAAAAAAGTGCTTTATCTTGAAGATGTGTATATACGTATATAAATTTCAGAAATTTCTGCATTTTTTAGCCAATTTCGAAATGTCTGACGTCAGAATTCGGAGGGTTGTGGAGGGGTGCCCCCTGTGGGCATTTGGGGTCGACCACGAGGTTTCCAAAATTTAATCACCCCTTTCCAGACTCAAAATTGAAAGAAATTCTACATATGGTTTCAGCAGCGCAGATGGTTCCACCTCCAACTATAGGTGACTGTAGCATTGGCGAAAAAGAAGGGGAGGGGATTCGAAAAAAGGAAGAGAGTGGAGTCTGGCTAAAAAGAGGGGTGGGGTAGCTAAAAGTCGATTTGTGAGGAAGGTAAATTTTTTGAGGAATTTTCAGCAAACGGCTTTTGGTCAAAATTGAAACTTTCCTCAGTTTTCAGCTATCTTTAACGATTTTTAACTTTTTAACATTTTAAAGAATGTTCGCTGATAATATTAAAAAATTTAGGGTAGGTTTGAAATTTTGGCAGCCTGTCCATTTGGGCCGAGTGGTCAGTGGCGATCGGCGGAACTGCCAGCAAAGCCCTGGGTCCCTCCGTTTGATATTTTGGCCCATAGCTTTAAGGTCAAGGGCCCCCTTTGTTGGTTGTTATTTGTTTTTGCACAAGCGTTTTTTTGCTATAAAAAATCTAAAAAGAGGGCCCTCCTTCTGTAAAACAGCATTTCTTGCATTGGGCATTTGTCTTTGCCCCGCATCCAAATATTGGGGGCCTTTTCGAAATCTTAGATCCGCCACCGCCAGCAGTCCCTGGACATTCACATAGGTGTATTAGAGAGGCTACAGTTGACCTGTGACCCCACAAGTTAAGTCACACCACACCCTCCCTCCCTAAAATGGAGTCCAAACAAAAATGCTACCTTGCTTAAAAAATGGGTTTTAGATTTTTTATTAGATTTATGTGGAAATAATGTATAGATTCTGTCAGAAATATATATACAGCCATTTTTAGTGAAAAAATTTAAGTACACCTTTCGGTAAAAATTTGCAACTTTTGACACCCCAAACCAAGATCTAACTCTCTCCGCAACTGGGCAGGTAGTATATACACCTATACCATAGCTTCCAACTTGGAATCGGGGGGGGGGGGGGGGGAGGGGTGGAAAAATCTTGGAAGTTTCGTAGTCGATCTCCGAAATGTGATGGGGACATAGGTGTGGTACAGTTGAGGCTAGCTAGCCCCGCCAAATGCGAAAAAAATGTACGAAATTTGGGTATACCCTTTTTAAATTTTTCCAAATGCTTTTCAAAAAGTCCAAATTATGAGTCTTAATTTGTTGGCTACGGTAAGAAGAAAAAATAAAAAACTACAAGTACTATGAACTTTCTAATTTAGTAATTGAATCTTATTTCGGACTTGGATGTAAACATGTTGGCCATAAAGTTTTTGAGTTTAGAAGCAACCACTGTCTAATGATAAAATTACTGCCCGGTTGAATGTTGGATAAACTGTTTTTTGGTATTAGAAAACGACTGAAAATGCTAGTTTTGGCATAAAAATTGAAAAGTTTCGGGGGAGGGTTCCTGCAAGTTTGGAAGGTCTCGAGAGGGGTCCCCCCCAGAAAATGTTGGGGGGGAGACTCCCCCACCCCAAATCTCCTTTACACCTATGATGGAGCTAGCTCCCCCCAAAACTTTCCTTTTCGGGGTTTCCCCCGCTCCCAAAAACAGTAATTTTGACATTAGACAGGGGTTTTTAAGCTCGAAAACTAGATTGGCAGCATGATTCTAAGTCTAAAATAAGGTCAATATTGAGTCAGAAAGTCCATAAAACCGTTAAAAACCTGTATTTCTCGCAATAATGAACACTAAGCCAAAAATGTGGACTTTTGAAAAATTTTGCAAGAATTTACCCAAAAGTACTCAATTTTTTGGCCGTTTTTCGCGCCCTCGGCGCGACTACCCACTCAGGAGGGTTGCCGGGCCAGAGGCCCCCAAAAAGGATTTTGGGGGGGTTCGGGAAAATGGATGGGGGTAACCCCCCTCCTCCAATTACACCTTTTGTTGCCATGTCGCCGATCGCGATCCCCCAATCCATAGCTTCACCGGAAATTTTGGTTGGGGGGGTAAACTTCGGAAATTTGGTGGTCGACCCCCGAAATGTGATGGGGAGTACCCTCCCCCCAGGAACCCTCCCCCCAAAATTCCGGACCTCAGAAAATTCAAAAAATGGCCTAAAAACGCAAAATTTTCTGTATTTTTTAACACATTTTTGTCGAAACAAGGCTTGTTTTTATGGGTTTAGTCGGTTTTACACCGTTTTAAACCAAAATTTGAGAAAAATTTTTCAAAAAAATGACCTTTTTAGCAAAATTTAGCTAACGTTGTCACTCAAAAAAGTGCTGGCGGGGTTTGGTTTGGGGAGGGGGTAGCATGCAAGCGGCCCCAACCCCCGTGGACTCATAGGTGTACCTTGAGAAATCGTTGGGGAGGGCATAGTTTCCCTGGAACTTTGGGTCTGGGGGGGGGGGGGGGGGTAAATCTTGGCCGACCTCCGAAATGTGAAGGGGGCACCCCCCCCCCCCAAATTCGGACCTCAGAAATTTCGAAAAATGGCCAAAAATGCAAAATTTTCTGTAATTTAGCCCTTTTTTCATCAAAATAAAGGGCTTGTTCTTAACGTTTTAGGCGCTTTTGCACCGTTTTAAAGCGATTTTGGAGTCAAAATTTTAGAAAAAATTTTCAAAAAATGACTATTTTTCGACCAAATTTAGCTAACTTTTTGGGTCCAAAAATCGTTGGGGGGGGTTGGGTGGGGGTAGCCAAAAGTTGGGGGAGAGTAAGTCAAAAAAATCTGGGGGGGGGGTAAATTTGGTTAAAATTTTTGGGGGGGGGCGCCCCCCGGGCCCCCCCCCCGCCCCCAAAGGAAACTATGGGAGGGGGTAGCCTAAAATAGGGTGGGTGGGGTCAGCCGTTTTGGTGGGGGTGGGGTCCGGAAAAATCGAATTTGGGGGGGGGGGGGGTAAAAAATTTTTTGGTCAAAAATTTAGAAAAAATTCGCAAATTTGCTAAAAAAGCGTTATTTCCAACTAAAAATCAAAAATATTTCTTCATTTTGGCTCATTCTATCGAAAAAACTTATATTTTTTGAAAAATTTTCGAATTTTTACTAATTTTGGGGCAAATTTTTCAAATTTTTGCGGGTGGGGAGGGGGGGTCTGGAAAATTTGGGTGGGTGGGTTCTGGGATTTGGCCATTTGGGGGTGGGGTCTGCCTCCAAAATTTCGAGGTGGGGTCGGCACTTTTCCATTTTGGGGGGCGGGGTTCCCCCCCCACCCCCCCCCCCAGGTACACCTATGCGTATGCCCGTGGTGAGACTCATGGTCCAAACCAATCCTTCAAAAAGTTTGAACAGTGCTCATTAAGCCTTCACTTAGCTATAAATTCGTTGCAGTGAGTGTTATATCATAAAGGAATACAAATTGAAGAATGCGCTCCAAAAATGAGATAAAACTTAACCAACCTTACATTTGGGAAACATTTAATTGGTGGATCAAGTTATTGACATTAAGCGCTACTGAGTTACAATTTTATATGAGATAACTCAAAAATTGGTTCGTAAAGCGTTTGCTGACGAACCATTTTTGAAAGACTGATTACAATTAATAGGTTTCGGATCAAAGAATAATTTGCGTTGACTCAAGCCTAATAGTGCTCCAGTAACGTAACTCAAGCAAAAGTAAGCTTGACTCAAGCAATGGGTTCGCTAAGGAGACGCA
>JASAND010003698.1:0-23893 GCA_030248195.1 Trissonchulus latispiculum
CGGACAGTAAACCGGTAGTTAACAGCAGGATTCTTTGTATTTATTACAGGGTACTCTCGCTACAGTAAACGCATGTAGTTTATACTAGAGTTTACGGCCGGCTACGGACCCTGGAGAAGCTATTATGACTGCTAATGTAGCGCTTCAACCAGGGCTGGTGGACCAAGAAGAAACCAAGGACAAGCAAGACGGGAGGCGTCAGGCACCCTCGTACCCACGAAACCAGGACCCAGAAGAGAGAAGGGAAGAGGGATGTTCAGATTTTCACTCACCATTGAAAGTAAAGGATTGGCCCAGCCGGGGATCGAACCACGGCCCTTCTGATCCGGAAACAGACATGCTACCGCTACACCACAGGGCCATCAGCTGAACTCCCATATCAGGCTTATCAATCTTTCCTATGCCTGCTTCCCTTACACTAAGATATTGATTTTTGCATGTTATATTAGAATAATAGCATAGCATAGCATAGAAAATTAGCATAGCAAGATTTGCAGTTCATTTTAAGCTTAGTTGCTCTAAATAGTCAATTTTTGATTGTTGATTTGTATCCCGGCCGGTGGCCGGCCGACCAGCCTCAAGCACTAGTTACAAACAACTAAATACACTAGAAATTTTGTATGTACTTAAGCAGAATCTATAAACAAATACGCAATTGAATAAATTTACGTGACTGGGACTCCGTCAGGTCCACCATCCAGAATTTCATATCTACAAATCGGCATGGGAACCTGTTGACTGTAGAACCTAGTTGTGAGCATGGACACTTCCAGCTCTTGACTGACTGATTTCTCCGACTCCATATAGAAACATTGAATGGTGTAGGCTCTGTCCACCTGAAATGAAAAATTAAACATATTGTGACCAAAATTTAGCACCCATGGATGTTGGAAATCGGGTAGCGAAATGGAGGTACAGGTAGCAATCAATCCAAGTGCCAAAAAACCTGATCCCCGTTTCGCATGAGGTGACAAGGCAGGTTCATCCAACATAGACTCAAAGATGTCTCGCTAAGGAAGCGGCTAGAAATTTGCCAATTCGATTCAGTGAGCTTAATGTTGCTGAACTGGCTAAATCTTATTCTCTCCTCATAAAAATGACAGGAAGTAATTCTAACATTGCACAACGTTTTACAAACTTTACACAAGTAAATATCTTAAACTGAATAAATTATGTATATACTTTGAACTACCTTGGTGATAAACTGGGGATGAAAACTGATAACCACCGTTGCGCTAACGAAAACGCCCCTTGGATTGAGGGACCGTATCCGCTGTACATTACAGCTATCAAAGGACAGATCTATCCCGGCCACTCTGCCGCCTGTTTCATCGCTCCGACAGAGCGGCTCATTGTAGAGACCCTTCACGAAAATGTGACCCTCAAACTGATTTCGAGTATTGAAACTGACAGTGAGACTGCTGGAGCCGCATTCCACCTCCGGATTTCCCTCAATTCCGTTATCGATAGGAATGGCAGCTGAAACATAAATTGGCAGTAGTGTGAAATCTGTCAGTAAATATTAATTTACAAAAATACATAGAAATCAGAAATTCTAAGATTCTGCTCTGATTGACTGCAACGGTGAGTAAAGGTACGTGCGTCTCCTTAGCGAACCAAGTCTTTGATCCAGCGCTGGAACTGTTTGATCCAGAAAGAGCAAGGAAAACTATGCATGAGTCACGAACATTTAGCTTTGAGTCACGCATGGTTCGGCTAAAAAATTGACTTTTTTATTGGTTCGCTAAAAGTCGTTCTGCGAACCAAGCTTTGAGTTATTAGCTCATTTTGTGCCAGCTGATAGCCCTTCAAGAGTACACCATGAGTCAGACTTCAGAATTTAATGAAATTGCAAAGAAAAGCGGAATTTTTAATTAGAATTACTAACATAAAAAACTAGTCTAAGTTGCTGAAAGCGGGAAATAGTCCGCTCACCTAACATGAGCAGTGCTGAGAATAAAACGGTGGTTATCACGGGAAAACATTAAATTTTATTTTTCAATTTGCCACCTTTTAATTTGCAGCAACAGTATCACCAACGAATAGTCTTTTTTGGACGCAGCTTTAAAATAAACCAAATGGTTGAAAAAAATTTGAATTTTGCACATGTAAAGATTGCTAAGTCGCGGCTGCGTCCGCTCACCGAAAGTGGGACGACTTTACTGCAAAAAGTAGGTTATCCCAGGTTGGCCTAATTTTTTAACATTGACTAAAATGCTATTTTTCGCAGAGAAAACGAATGCTATAGGTTTCTGAATGGCTGTAGTTTATACATTTTCTAAAAAAAGTTTATATGATTCGTAAATATAGAAAACCAATTATCTCTATTGTATTAATTGGTTGCATTTAATTGACAATGATTTGATAAATTATTACCTTGCAAATACGCTACAGCCATTCAGAAAAAATAGCATTCGTTTTCTCTGCGAAAAATAGCGTTTTAGTCAATAGTAAAAAATAAGGACAACCTGGGATAACCTACTTTTTGCAGTAAAGTCGTCCTACTTTCGGTGAGCGGACGCAGTCGCGACTTAGCAATCTTTACATGTGCAAAATTCAAATTTTTTTCAACCATTTGGTTTATTTTAAAGCTGCGTCCAAAAAAGACTATTCGTTGGTGATACTGTTGCTGCAAATTAAAAGGTGGCAAATTGAAAAATAAAATTTGATGTTTTCCCGGGATAACCACCGTTTTATTCTCAGCACTGCTCACGTTAGGTGAGCGGACTATTTCCCGCTTTCAGCGAGTTAGACTTAGTTTTTTATGTTAGTAATTCTAATTAAAAATTCCGCTTTTCTTTGCAATTTCATTAAATTCTGAAGTCTGACTCATGGTGTACTCTTGAAGGGCTATCAGCTGGCACAAAATGAGCTAATAACTCAAAACTTGGTTCGCAGAACGACTTTTAGCGAACCAATAAAAAAGTCAATTTTTTAGCCGAACCATGCGTGACTCAAAGCTAAATGTTCGTGACTCATGCATAGTTTTGCTTGCTCTTTCTGGATCAAACAGTTCCAGCGCTGGATCAAAGACTTGGTTCGCTAAGGAGACGCACGTAGTAAAGGTCTTCATAGTGCTTAGATGCGAACTGCGAAGGGGAGACACTCTGCTGACTACATACGTACGACAGTAGCTCGCAGTCCAACTGCCTTTCTCGATTTGTTTTAACTCTCACTCAACTTTGCCTTTTCGTTTATCAGAAGCACTTGGAGGAAAACAAAACAATCCGGTGGAACTTCCTTTTCTTTCAACATAGCCGATCTATAGAAATAAACATACAATTAATAATTATATAAAATTAAAATTTGTTTGAACATTTTATTACTGTAAACGGCGTCCTGATGCGAAAGCCACTAGAATTAGTATTTTCTGCAACTGTACAAGTTTCATATTTATGGTAAAGAATCGGATGTGCTCAGCTTAGAAATACCAGAAACTAGGGAGGGAAACGCGAAATTCCCGTGACCAGAAATGTCCTTGAAGAAGAAATAGCAATTGACTACCTGCTTACCCGATCTTTCCACAAGACCGATTAATACCGCAGTAACAAAACAAGTAAAACCGCAAAAATGCATATCCTTCTGCTCAACTCAATATCTTCAATTGCCACAATTGTCAAAAACAACTGTGGCAGTTTATTATCGGCTCTTTATATAGAAAACTATTCATCAAATTCGGTCACCCAGTTTTGGAAAAGATCAAACTCACCCCCTCCTGGTCACCTCACCTTCTTCAAGTAACTCAGCCACTTATTAACTTCAAAATTTCCCCAAAATTACATCATTTTAACTCAAAACTGTAAATCAGTCCGAGTGATAACAGGAATGTTTTAATTTCATGCTGGGCTAATATTCACATTTTTTAACTTAAGAATTTCATTCAGCTCTTTTTTGGATACAACTGCCCCCAAACATTTGTATGAAGTTCGGTAGTCCATTAATCAAGAAGAAATACTATTTTAAAGCATCTGCCAACGATTTAACTTTTGATTCAGGACTTGGTGACACTTAAAACAAAAAATACAATTTCAGGTGAAAATGTCCATGTTGTAGGTTCAATCAAAAACAAAACGCAGAACATCTTCACAGGAAGTGGCCTTGTAACTGTACTGCAGATAAACATTGAGAATTAAGGTGCTAATTTTATAAGAGCAAAATGGTTATCCACCAAAAATAAACCAATATATTGGACATGTGAACAGGCAAACGAGAATTGCAAGAGATACCTACCTAGTTTTTAAAAGCTTGATATTTTCTTTTGTATTTTGTTTCATGAATGTTAATTTTTCTTTAATTAAAAGTAAACCTAAATCATAATCGTCATCCTGCTCACACTATAGTATAGTGTGAACTGAACTATACCTATATTAGTGCCCGGATCAGCTCCACTGGAACCGATAGAACCGGAACCGGAACAGGAACAGGAACCGGAACCGGAACAGGAAGCGGAACCGGACCGGTTCCAGTCTATTTTGACTCAGCTGATTTGAAAGATATTACCAAAGTTTTCTGCATGCAAATTTTGACATTTTCTCTAGCTTTTGAATTTAAGTTCTGGCCCTGCAAATTCTTAAAATTTCTCTAGCTTCTGAATTTAAGTTTTGAGCCTGAAAATTCTTAAAATTTTTCTAGCTTTTGAATGTTGCTTTCTGGGAGTTCGCCGAAACCGATTTTACGGTGATACTCTCCAACAACTAAGAGTTTAACTTTTTCGTGTATGTTTATGTTGGCAAGATATTTACCTACGGCGTTAGTAAACTGAAGCTGATGATTCCTATTGGAGTCATCAACTTTGAAACATTTTTACTCATTGATTACTTGGAGTTAAGAAGACATCTTTACCTTAGGAAATATCCAGAAATTTTCTTTGTCTAATGGATACCTGGCAACTAAATTTGATTTTCTAGAGTTTTACGATTTTAGAATGCGTGCACTTTTTTATTTTTGCAGACTGAAAGAAATTTTCGTGGGACATCAGTTTCGTCATTCGGTAGTCAAACAGCTCGGAAACGTTTTCAGTTATTATAAAATCACTCTTGGTTAGGAAGAAACTTTAGCGTAAATTCTGGATTTATAACGCCAAAATAAGTTACTTGACTATCTAACCGTATAAAAGCGTTGAAAGATGTTTCCATTAGCAAAATATAGATTTTCGCAGTATTTCCTCAGTACTAGACAGTCGAGTCGCAAAATAGCTTTTTGGTCGGAATGAGGGCACAAAACCGAATATTTTTTAAACTATTGAGCTATTTCTAACGGTTAAGTAGTATAAGTCAGGAAGGAAGAAATCAGTTAATTCAAAATGAAGTTCAATAGTATACAATATTGGTTTATTTTTTTTCGGCCACCTCACCCCAGTTGGTATTCCGGTTAGGGGTAGTGTCAGCTTGTTTTCAAAATTTGTTGGGGCGTGGGGAGCTGACACTGAATAACTGCAATCGCAATTATCCGAGGTGTTCTCCAAGGCTGTCGAGGCGTTCATTACTTCAACCGTAATGAAGGCCCCACGGCAGCGCTCACCAAGCAGGCGGCCGCCCCTTGCACATGCTCGGTAAATTGCCGGAAGGGGGGAATTCAAGGTTTCCCCTGAATTGCTATCTGCGGCTCCTGCTGGCGCCGGCACGAACGACTGTCTGAGTAGATCTATCGTTCGATTAAGGAGGATCCTAAGGATCCCAACTTTCGTGTTTGTGGTCGATATGTGCAGAGGGTACATCAACATTCCCCTCCGATCAACCTGTGCATGGCGTTAAAGAAATGTTGTTAGTTAATCAGGCCTAATTTAATAAAGTAATGTGACTTAGCTGATCCACTTCCATTTGGACAGATCACTTTGTCTGCGCCTGATAACCCCTGGCGCAGGAGGGGATCTATTGATTCATTCCGTCGAGTAGTCATGGTGTTGCATCAGAGTCCAATCTCGTCAAAGCACCCCACGACTTTGATTCCCACGTCAGGATATTTGATTCTGAACCAGGCGGCGAGCATTTCTCCATAGGAGCCACCGAAAGTGACCACTGGACTGTCGCTTGCGCCTTCTGTCGATTTTTTTTAACCAGGGCAGAAACACTGCACAATCAGCAAGGGCTTGTTCCAAAGTCAGATACCCAAAATGCTTCATTGAATTCCACGTCTTTCTCAAAGGGCAAAGTCTTTCCGTAGAGTGTTCAGCAAAAACGTTCATTTTATCGAATTCAGGGGCAGTCGAACATGTAACCTGTGTTATTGGCAATTAGCTCAGTGTCCCTTTCATTGCCAGCATAAAATTTAGGCCCGTGTTGGTTCCATGATTAATCATTGATAAGATATTGCATGGAAAATGTGAGTTTCGACTCAAAACTGAAGTGGCTGATCGGCGTACCCGTGTGCCACTTGGCGTTGGTTGTAAGTGCCATAGACAACGCCGACACAATTAACGTAATTTTCATCATTCCAAATTTTATCGTTGTAGGGCAACCGTTTTCCATCACGTAGGCGATCGAATCACGCCAGGAATTATTGGTTTATTTATACTTGACCCATTGTACATTGTTCCATTGCACATTTTATCGCCACACATTTGCACATGCCTAATCCGAACAGTCATTTCAGCAGAATTTATTGTTTTGAACATCGACTTTTCAAAAACTATTAGATGTATTTTTGGGCTAAAGTTTTACAGTCGCGAAAAATGTCAATGCGATGTAGGGAAATTTTGTGTCACCGTACATTTGGCGAATTTTCTGGACCTGACTGACTGAAATCCGAGAAAAAGTCCCTGGGCCCAGATATATGCCCAGTGTTAGTAGCGTGTTGGCCAGTACTGGAGTTTTGAGAAAACTTGTAAAGATCGACTGGCTATCTTTAAACTAGTAAACTAGTAAAAGTAAGCTGTTTTGCTAGTTCCATATAATGAGGTAAATATACTTATTGTAAGCTTTAACTTATATGTAGATCTATTTCCAACTCCCTAGTTACATATAGTGTTTCGAAAGACACCTTAAATTTGTTCTGATGTTACTTATACAATATTTTTGCTATGCAATGCATTTACTTTGCGTAGACCGGCAGATTACAAACTCTGTTTAATGAATTCAAGCTCAATTATACAATACAAGTATAATCAGGTCTACATAGTTGAGATAATTTGAAGATACACTTGTTAATATCAAAAAAATCATAGCTAATTTTGTAGTGAATTGGCTTTTGACATTCAGCTTGACATCAAAGAAAGTGAAGTTAGTAAGTTACCAACATTAAATTGTGAAAAAGGAGGCATACGAACAAATTTGCGGCCAATGCAATCACAAAATACTGTTTACTGACTTCACCAGCTAGTCAACTGTCCGCAGCCAACTGCAGAGTCTCAGTCTCGAGTCGATGTGTTTGTCGCTTAGGTAATATTTATAACAACTAGGTAAACTCATGAAGTTAAGAGCACAATTAAGAAATTACAAGCAAGTAACAACGTTGGGACATCCAATTTATATAAAAAATAAAAAATTTTGAATTTCCAATCAAACCGGAACCGAAAGCTAGAACCGGGACCGGTGTCACGGTGCAAAACTTCCCCCGGAAATTTTGCACCGGTGCAAATATTCCCCCCGGAAATTTGCACCGGTGCAAATCTTCCCCTCGGAAGTTTTGCACCGGTGCAAAACTTCTCCCGGGGGAAGATTTGCACCAGCTGTCAGAGCGACCGTGAAGTTAGCAACACATGATTCAAAAATATTGGGAGCTTTTTAAGATTAACTACGTTTTATTTTTTGCCAGTTACTTGTTTTTAACAAATGAAGTAATAAGTTCAATTCGTCATCAGACCTGTCGTTTTTGTAGTTTTAATAAATAAAATTGAACTGTTATAAAACTTAGGCCAAATTGTTTTGAATTATGAATTGGATTCCTCAAATTCATACAATAAACCGAAATATAACCAGTATCTTGCATTTTAATTTTATAATGTTCAACGACTGAAACCTGGCTAAGGAACGTTATCGTTCTCTACCCCTGGGGGATAAAGTTCAATTGGGAACACTTGTATTCATTACATTCCTAGAAATGTTTAGTTTATCATGCATCCGAATTGCATTTTTTAATTCAGCTTTTCGTTAGCTTATATATTGTAAGATGAAGTTGTTAGCTTGAGCTAACGAAAAGCTAAATGAAAAAATTAATCTCAGATTTGTGTTCAACGCTTCTGAAACCCCCTGGAACCAACACTTCAGCCAAAATGGTGACAAACTTTTTGGATCCTGTTTGTCATTCCCCGGATAATAAAAAATTTAATTTTTTAAATTTTTCAAAGATAGATTGAAAGTACGCACTAACGCATTCTCACCAAATATTTAAGATAATAAAAATAATACACAGATTAAAACTTAAAATGGATTAAAATATTAAAAACGTCTTCCAGTTGGGGAGGGCGCTGATAAAGTGCAATTGGGGCCTTAGGGCGTTAAAGTTAAATCTAGTTCTTCCAAACATTTTTCTTGCTTTCTTAACCAATTATACTATTGCTATTTTACTGTGTAAGAATTTAAACTTTGATTGGTGCATTTCCCTGCTGTGAGGGCGATCTCAACTATGAACATCTAAATCCTAAAGACCTTTCCAAAAGAATATAGAGGAGTTTACAGAATTAAGTGGAACTGGCTTCTGAAGTAAAAAGCCAAAGATGATAAATCCTGGTTCTGAGTTACCCGAGTTAAGGTGGTGATTCCCTTTGGTCACATAAAGTTTGCACCATTATTACTCATTCACTACTTGGAGTTAAGATGCCGTTTTTATATCAAAATGCAGCTTTTCATTTTCTCTTTTTAATGCATACCATGAAACCAATGTTGCTTTTCTAAAACATTTTTAACACATTTTAGAAGAAGTATAATTTTCCAGATTTTTTGCAGACTCAAGTAATTTTTTTCGCGAGACATCGGTTATATCATTCGATACCTCCATCAACAAATAGCTGGAGACGATTTTTTATTTATTGTGAAATCGTTCTTCATTATGGAGAAATAAACTGAAACGTGTGCGTAACCTGTATTTCGCCTACTTTTTCCATATTTGTCAAGCGATTACTTTAGAAAGCAGTAATCGGGTCAACTAAAAAAATGTCCCTGGGTATATTTGTGCAGAACTCACTTGTTAAGTAGCAGCCCTCCAGCTTGCATGGTAAATGCACCACAATCCTTGGAAAAAAATTGGTCGTGTTTTTGCAAAAACTACCTTTTTCATGATAGCAGCCTACGGGATAGCTATTGGAAGACGGTCATCCATCGGATAATTTGCCCCTGTGAGACCTTCAGATCGACGCCCTTAGTTTGATTTTACGACTTGTGTAGTTCAAGAAATTATGGATTATTTGATTTCTGCAAAAATGACAGGTTTTCGACGCCAAAACAAGAAAATCGGCTATATCGCAAGCTAGAGAAAAGCTAGAAAGTTGCTTTAAAAAGCAAAAATGTGAAGCTCAACGAGATCTTTCAAATGAATACAGTCATAACACTATAGCTGCTGCTAAACTTTCAGAAGTTTGGGAAAACCGCCCTGATCGGAAATCTCAAATTTTTGAACTGGGATTGCGCGGAGGGTGTTAGAACGATAACAAACGTATTTCGGAAAGTTTCACCAAATTTCATCCTGATTTACGCCGCCAACCAACAATTTGTGTCCAAAAGGAATCACCACCTTAAAATAGTTAAAACCTAAATGTTAATTTTAGCTCAAACATTGTTTTCTAAATTAATTAATTATAAGTTATAATGTCTACTGTTTAATGTTTAATTGTTTGATTGACATTGATAAATTCATAGTTCATAGAGAAAGTAAATTCTCAAATAAAGCTAAAAATAAAACTTTCATTCTTGGAGTTATAACAAACTAGCCCTGGTCAATTATAATCGACTGATTTAATTTATATATTGCAAAACCTGTGAATTGTGATAGCTACCGGTTTTTGTCGTTCTAGCTACCATACCAGTCGAAAAATCCATTTGTCTTCAAATGAGAAAACCTAGAGTTTAAAAAGCATCTTCGCAATGTTTTACTAAGTTTACTGCTTCGATTAAGCTGCATTTTACAAAAGCTAAGACCTAGGTTGCAGTTATTATTGTTAATAACAATGAAATTCTGCCGGTGCAAATCTTCCCCCCGGGGGAAGAATTGCACCGGTGCAAATCTTCGGGGGGGGGGGGGGGGGAGTTTTTGCACAGGGGGAAGATTTGCACCGTGACACCGGAACCGGTGCTGTGGAAACCGAAACCGGAACCGGTTTCCAAAATCGGAACCGATCGGAGCACTACTATTACCGAGAGTGCATAATTGCACTATTATTAAGAAGATGAAGAAGATCTTTTAATATATAGGGGAAAATCATGGACTCTTGCTATTGCTTATAATAAGCTCTTCCATGATCCTAGCTAGTTAGCACACAATTGCAACTCAACTTTCAGATCCACTTTTTATTAGATTGGATTTCAAATAAGATGTGGAGCAACTTTTACAATCAAATAAATATCGAGAATTGTATTACTGTGAGCCTCCGTTGTTCCAACAAGGGTGGAAAGAAGATCGATTGGGCCATCAAGACGACCAACATGATGGAGGAGACATTTCATGGTGGAGCCTAGGGTTGTCTCCGGGCCGTGTAGCGAGCTCCGGGCCGTGGGCCGGGACCGGGTCGGGCCGGACCGGTTCAGGACTGGGCCCGGAAAGTTTTTGTGTTGGGCCCGGCCCGGCTTTGGCTGAAAGCCCGGCTCGCTACCGGGCACGATTTTAGAGGCCGGGCCCACCGGGCCTGCCGGGCTCACCGTGTCGGCCTGGCTCATCGTGCCTGTCGGGTCCAGTTTGAGAGTCTGAGGGTCGATTCACAAAAAGTACTTAAACAGCTTAACTTAAACGAAGTGGTTTTTGTGAAACCAATTTCTACTTAAACGGCTTAAACGACTTAAACGACTTAACTTAAGTCGTTTAAGTAGACCCCCTTTCACAAAAAACCAGCTACTTAAACTTTAAGTAAAGTGACGTTTCACAAATACAGGTCTACTTAAACTCTCAGCGACTTAAACTTTAAGCCGTTTAAGTAGAACTGCTTTCATAAAAACTACTTAGTTTAAGTAGTTTAAGTAGACCGCTTAAATGCAGTTCAAAATCAGTAATTTTTAAGCTCCGTAGATTTACGGGGCTTAAACGACTTAAACGAAAGAATGCGCATTTGAATGGCTATTTTAAAAGCTTCATAACTTACGCAATTTTGGGAGTTGAAAAGTCGTTCTTATATCGTTCGAAAGCTCTCAACGAGTACTCTAATTCTACAATACCGGTAAAAGCGTAACTATTTTTTAATATCCGTTAATACTTCAAATACTAAATTTTTTGTCTAATTTTAGCTTGTATCAGCTTCTAAATGAAAAAGAATCCTTCTAAATGAACAAAGCAAAGCTTGATTTGCTTGAAAATGTTGTCCCAATTGAGAACCAAATGTTTTTTACACAATTAACAAGCTGACTTGCATAAGATGATTTTGACTCAATGGCAATACTCTAGTGATTGCTCTGGCTCTAGCACACAACAATTTTAGCAAGACTAAAAATTTTTTGACTAAAAATGTAAGTAACAATTACAGGTAGCTTATCGTGGTGATTCCTTTTGGCGACATCAACTTTGAACCATTAGTATTCGTTTAATTCTGGGAGCGAAGAAGCCATCTTACATCAAAGTGTGGCTGAACATTTTTTAACTATACAATGAAATTAATATTAATATAATTAATTATATTAATTTAATTAAATTAATGATTTTTTGAAGAAGTGAAGTTTGAGATTTTTTACCGGCTAAAGTAATTTTTTGCCGAGACATCTTTTACATCATTCGATACCTCTGTCCAGTAGCTGGTGGACCATTTCTTAGTTATTATGAACTCATTTTGTAATGGAGAAATTGACAAAATGTATGCGTAACCTGAATTTTGCCAACACTTTGTAACTTTGACAAACTATCGCTTTAGCCAAAAAAACGGCTGCCAGAGCAATCCTAATAGATAATTTTGTATCCGCAAGTCTCGGGTTTTTGCTGCCATAATACGAATAATTTATGTAAAGGTGTGTTTGCTCACTGATTGGCCCACTTAAGCCTAAGGCCTGCTTTTTAGTAATATATTAGTAATGTTATTAGTTGCATCAACCTAATTATAGGTAAATACACTGCACAAGCAGCTGGTCCGTATCTTTTAAACTATATTTGCTGTTGAAATTTAGTCAAATTTGCTAAATCATTGTCGAAAACATAAAAAATTGGGTTTTTGAGAAATTAGCTTTAATTCGCCAGAACTTAAAAAATTTTGGCGAAACAGACAAAATTAACAGTTTTCTCAAAATATTGAGCTTTTTGCTAGTTAAACAATTTCATAAAAGATAGTCCTCGGGAAGACGTGTCTTGCGAAGCTGGAACTGGTCGCTTTTCTTTAGCATTCCTACACTTGGAGAAACCCATGTTCAAAATTGTTTTCATGCAATTGCATGTCCAAATAGAACTATTGAACTAAACCAGCTGTACTCTGCGTAGTTGTAACAAGCACATTCCAAAAGTAATATCAGGATTATCGTTGAACTCCAAGAATTGAGTAATTTACAGTCTTTCAAAGTTTGCTGCAAATACAGAACCAGCCCCTTGAAACTACCATTTCGATGTTATTCGTTTCATTAAAAGTCGGCTTAAACGACTTAACTTAAACGGCTTAACTTAAACTTCTTAAAATTCGTTTCATAAATACATGACTTAAACTACTTAAACTACTTAAATTAAGTCGTTTAAGCCACTAAGCCGTTGTGAACTATTTTCTGATATTTCCTTTGATTTCTATTTGAAATTATCTGAAATGAAAAAAATGAAGTGTTATCTTTATGAACGATAAATGTAAAATTGTCCTTCTGTGTAGGAACCTCGGTTCCTTAGCTAAACTCTGTCCGCCATTAAAATTTAACGTAAAGTCAGTCTTGCCAGATTTTTCACAGGGAGCAGTGGCGCTCTTGTCTGCCTTTTTAGTGCTCAACGGGGGACACCCTTGTTCAGGTATTTTGGTTGAGGGACTCCAATCCCTCCAAATTTTGGGCTCCTTCCTTATTTTTGGGGGGTTAATGTAAGTTTGTTCTGGTTGTGCATTGTTATGAAAATGTCTATTCTTTTTGTACTGTAAAATTATTCTTTCACCTTTGCTATTCGTATTTTTGTGTCAAAACAGTAAACTCACGGTACTAAAATAGATTGCCGGCGCCTGCTGTAGTTGTTTAGGGAAAATTAGCGAGTTAGGGACGAGTTTACGAGTTTGATATGCGCACACCCACGAACCTAGTAATTCTTCTTTGAGTGTAAATTTATTCATTTACTGGTAAACAACAAACCTTTTACACCGTTTAAGTATTTTAAGTAGTTTAAGTCGTTTATTTATGAAACGAATTTTTTAAGAAGTTTAAGTAGTTTAGGTTAAGTCGTTTAAATTAAGTAGTTTAAGTTTTTTGTGAATCGACCCTGAGAATTGCTGCGGCCCGGGCTTCGGAGTCCGGGCCTATCACCGGGCCCGGGGATTTAAAGCCGGTCTCAGTTTGCGAGTCTGAGACTTCCTGCGGCCCGGGCTTCGGAGTCCGGGCCTATCACCGGGTCCGGGGATTTAAAGCCGGGACAAAGAGCGGGCACGGGCCTTGGGCCGGGCCTGGTAGTGGGCTCCGGGCTTTGATTGGGCTCCGGGCCGGGCCAGGTCTGTACCCGGGCCCGGCCCAGCTGATAATTTAGGCCTGGGCCCGACCCGGTCAATTTCTTCGAAACAACCCTAGTGGGAGCCCCATGTGGTACCCAGGTACCCTGAAGCCCAAGCAGCGGGTCCTTCTTTCAGTCATTTGCCAGCCGTTCGATGTGGAATCAGAGAACATCTCCAGCGATGGAATTACCATCGAGTAGAGTAGTATGCTCCGGCTGGGACTGCTGGCGACAAGTCCCAACGGGAATGGTTCCAGGGATCCGGCACTATCCGCCGAAAGGTGATCAACTGCGAGTACAACCTGTACATCACTGCAGAAATTTAACAGTTTGAAAGCTTTTTTAAAATAATTTGTCTAACAAATACTTGTTGGTTTTTGGTTGTAAATGCATCAAACTTAGCTTGTTTGTTTGATTAGGGCATTTTTAGCTACTAGTGATGTTTCAGGCACTGAAACTGAAACTGAAACTAGGTTTCAGGTTGTACAGGGTTCAGTTTCAGGCACTGAAACTGAAACTGAAACTATTTTAGAAATTGACCTGGAACTGAAACTATCACTATCCATCCATAACCTGCAACTGAAACTGAAACTGAAACAACTTTCCAAATAGGACTGAAACTGGAACTGAGACTGTTAATGGGCAAGACCTGAAACTGAAACTAAAATTGGCTACTGAAACAACACTAACTATATAAGGAAATGGGCTGCTTAGTATGTACAATTGATACTCGGTGAAACAGCGAAAACGGGTCTCTCTATTGCCTAGTGTTGTTTGAGTATATAATCGATTTTAGTTTTAGTTTCAGTTGGCGATCTAAGATTATGATTTAAGATTATTTAGGCTCCCACTCGGCACTCCTACCACAAAATATTAACGAAATTAACGAACGGCTTAAAACCTTCAAATCTTCATGCTTTGAGGAAAGACTGAAACCGCTTTCAGTTTGAGTTTCAGGTCTGTACTCAATTTAGTTTCAGTTTCAGTCGGCGGCCTAAAATAATTTCAGTTTCAGGCCTCCTCTCAATTTAGCTTTAGTTTCAGTCAGGAATACAAAATAGTTTCCGTTTAAGTTTCAGTCCAGGAGCATAAAACAGTTTCAGTTTCGGTTTTAGTTTCAGGCGGAGTTTCAGTTTCAGTTTCAGGCCATTCAGAAAAGTGCAGTTTCCAGCATTCAGAAATCATAAAAAGCATAGATTTAAAATTATTTAGGCTCCACTGCAAAATATTAACTAAAGAGTGGCTTAAAACCTTCAAATATTCATAAACAGAATATTTTTAAAGGACGCACTCCCAACAGCCCATCTGGTGTTAGGTAGATCTTTGTTAACTGCTCAGTAAATTTTTTGACTCGATCCGGAAGTATATGAAAACGAAAATGAAAATGAAAATGAAAATGAAATGAAAATGAAATGAGTTTCAGGCGGTATATATTAGTGCTGGGACCGGTTCCAAAAGAACCGGTAGAACCGGAACCGGAACCGGCAGGATTTTTAGAACCGGAACCGGAACCGGAACCGGTGGCTTTTGGAACCGGCCGGTTCTAGTGTTAATTTTGGCTGTTTGAAACTTCAATCAAGGCTTATTTTGTAAAATTTTAAAATTTTCTTATGAATTTGAATTTAACATTTGGAATTTAACTTTATTTTGGTACTTCTATTTAGTTGATTTGTTTGAAACTTTGAAGTTGTGTAAATGGCAGAAGATTTGATAGCAATTTTACGATGTCTTTAATAACAATTTTCAGTCAATGTTTTAAGTTTTCTGAAAAGGTTATAGAAAAAGAAAAACTAAGGTGTATTCAGTGTTAGCTCTTCTTTAAGGATGACAAAGGTAAGCATTAAGGATTTGATGCTTTACGGCAGCTCTTCCAGCTATAGCTGTTGCCTCTGCAATTTTTGTGTGCAAACTTCAACTGAAGCAAACCAGTATACTGAAGGCGCAACTCCAGATTAAGGGTTAAGCTGAGCAACAGTATCCCTGAGCAGGTACCGTTTTTATTTAATTAATAGCAATTGGCTAGCGCTACCGAAAAAGAATGCCTTTGATGGTCTATTAAAAATTTTCATATTATAGTCATGTTTTAGTACTTTTTGCTTATGTATAGGTTTAGAATTTGAAAGAGAATAGCGCTCTTTTGTTACAAATTTGTTTATTTCAGCTACAAAAATTAAAACAAATTCTATGTAAAATAAAAACTTAGCAGCTTGATTTTATTTATTGTAGCATACAATTTTTGGTTTTAAAGGTATGAAGTTAGTTGTACCTGTGTGCTGCATAGGTGCTCGAAAAGTTTTAATTCTCGTTTAACGATTTTCCCCAATGTTTTCTGCTATAGTTTTCGATCTCAAAAAATTTTCGACCCCGAGGTGAGATTAGCTGCTTTTTCAATGATTAAGCTTTGTAATGTTGTAACTGTAGCTGTTGAAGTGATTAGTAGTGATTAGTGATTAGTTGATTAGTGATTAGTGATTAGTGTAGCAGTTTTTCTAAGAAAACTTTTGCTGCAGTTAACCGTTTGTGGAGCTTTTGGTGCTATGTCGCAGCTGTTGATGTGACTTATCCACAAATCATGAAGTAGTTAATTTATCCTTACTGACTCAGCCAGGCAAGGGAAATATTGAACTCAATTGTAATTTCTTCACTTTTTAAGCTGGCATCATTCCCATTTAAATAGTAACTTAATTTAAACTTATGATTTCATTAGAACGCTCAAAACGCTTCAAAGTGACATCTAAATTGTGGTCTTAGCCTGTTCGTAGCTTTGATTATCCGCGAAAAACTGCTACATACACTAATCAACTAATCACTAATCACTAATCCTCTAATCACCTTTATGCAACAGGCCCCTGGTAGCTTATTCGAGCTAGAAAGCTTACTACTGCTAAGCCAGACGCAATTTTATAATATATCACTTGTAGGATTATAATAAACCTGCTGGCCAAAAATGGCTGGCCTTTTTGGTCACAGTTTGGGTGTTGAAAAATCCAAAAAAAATAAAATTTTTCAGATTTGGCTGAAATTGGTCTAAAACACTGTCTATGGTACTTAGTTTATGTGCTGAAAATATTAGCTCAATATCTTTTCCCATTAGTCGGCTATGGCGGCCCAAACTTGACTTGATCGCTGTTTTGGCCCAAAATCGGCGATTTTTCGAACTTAAACTGGGTCTGGGATTTGGCTCATTTTTGGCCAGCAGCAGTGTTTGAGGCCGGCCGGCTTCAGCCGGCCGGCGGCCGGCCGCCGGCCGACGACATTTGCTCGCCGGCCGGCCGCCGGCTACCGGCCGACCGGCCGGCCGGCCGCCGGTGAGGCCGGCCGGCTAACGGCCGACCGGCCGGCCGGCCGGCCGCCGGCTGGGATACAAATCACCAATCAGAAATTTACAAAATAGAGCAACTAAGCTTGAAATGGACTCCAAATCTAGTTTTGCTAATTTTTTATGTTATGCTGTGCTATTTTTGTGAGATAATATCCGAAAATAAATGTCTTAGCAGTTATAATAACTGCACTGCAAACTGCTCTAGGCCGGTAGCCGGCCGGCCGGCCGGCTGCCGGCCGGCTTACGGGCTCACCGGCCGCCGGCCGGCCGATGGGTGCGGCCGGGCCGGCCGGCGATCGTCCGGCCGGCAGCCGGCCGGTGAAACCCCGGCCGGCCTCAAACACTAGCCAGCAGGTTTATTATGATCCTAAAAATGATACATTAAAAAATTGCGTCCCGCCTCGCAGTAATAAGCTCTCTAGCTCGAATAAACTTACTTCGCGCTCCCCTCGACTAGTGTGGTCAGTGACCTTAAAACTGCAGTTTTCGGAAACTACATGACAGATGGAGAAGAACGCCTTTCGCATAGCCATAGTAGAGGTCTAAAAACAATTTGAGGACCAAAAGTAGCACCGTACCACGTCTATGTCTTTCAATACAGTGGAATAAATTCAAAAAGTAAAATTGGCCATTTTGCTGCCGTGGCAAAATCACAAAAATGGACCTTACTCTTTAACCGCTCATCAAAACAAGCTGATATTTGTAGGTTTTACTATGCCTACTAATCCTAATCAACTGGTATAGTACACACGTAAATTTGACACAAGGTAGGTGATTAGCCAATCAGATGCGTTTTAGTTCTAAAGCATATAAACAAACGGTTAACAATGTTAGCACTGAACTGCCGAGCATTCACAGGCTACTTGCACTAGGAAGGGAACGATGTAGTACTCCCCCTATCAGTTACTCTTGGCCTTATTAAAGCAAAGCAAACACAGACTTTATTAGATAAAAGATTAAAATCTACAATTACAGAAAAAACTGCTTACGTCATAATAAATACATCACGACCAAAACTCAAATATACAGAGAGCCAGAAACTAGTTAATTCGCCATTAAACAAAAAGCATCTGAGCCGAGCAAGTTTTTCAAATTTTCCAAATGCAGTAGTTCTAACCAAAGAACAAAAAAACTACTATACATACCTAACCAACGTAATTCTATAACATTACAAAATTTGAACACCTATACTTCCGCACGCAGACAATCGTAAGCTTCTTAGGTAAACAAAATACAGCAGACACACAATCAAAGAGCTAGACAGAAATATATAAGCTACAGCGTTTCATGTGCCCTATGTGCGTATATACGGTTAGACATTACAAAATGTACAGACAAGTTGCATAATGTAAGTAGGTTTCGCTTTGTTAAAGCGTACTAAACACATTTAGCATCTACAAGACCAGCAAGCATAATAATACTCTAATTCTATTCCATTTCAATGAAAGCGTTCGCATGAGTGTTTTCCAAATTCAGTCACTCAGTAATTTAAAACAGAGCTAAGCCTCCTTTGACAAGAAAAACGGAGCATACTGAAACCTTAAAAAGCCAACAAGACTCGCTACATGAGAATTAGAAAACTGTTGTTGTTCTTCACTGTACTTTCAATATATATATATATATATATATATATATATATATATATATATATATATATATATATATATATATATAATGCCAAGAAGAGTCTTAGTACATAAATGTTCTCCGCCAAACAGTGCAAACTAACCTAAAACCTTTTTCATGCAGGAAACAATCAATGTTTCCAGAACAGTAACAGTGCGTTATGTACTTTTACCTATGTTTGTGCAGTGCATGTCAATGACAACTATCAAAACACACGGCTACAAGCATGCAAACACAGCGAAGCCATTGACACAAACGACATTAATAATAAATATAAACATGCAATATCCATACTAACCTCACAGCTCGTACTAAAGTTTTATCGTGCTAAGAAGTGACGCATTTCCATTTTCACCAGTTCCATTTCTGATAAAGATCAACACTTTATTATCAATCTTTACATCAACTCAGTCGGTTTTTCGATCTTAGCAACGAAAACGAAAAATGCCACCTCTGGAATCACCATGGTCTGGATATAATCTACACAGATAGGTCTAGAACTTACTGACAAGTGCACCTTGACAAATTGTTTTTGAAGATGAGCCCACACCCCACATTCCCCTTCTCTCACTCTCTCGGAGGGGAACGTGGGCGGGGCGCGGTGTCGAATTACATAAAATAGGGGTAAAGAGAGGCCCATTGTATAAATTTACATATGCATCATTTTAGTGGAAAAATTAACACTTTCAAGGTAAACATGCGAGCAACCGCTGTTTCTAAGCTTAGGACGAGCTCATAGGTCCATAAATTAACTAGAAATTGAGAAAACTTTGAAAAATTTAAACTCAGAAAGCTTAGTTAATCTATCGACACTTTCGGGCGACTGCCAAGAAGTGGGCAGAGGCATGCCAAAAAAGGGCAAAAAGCGGAGGAAGAACCCTAAAGAGGGGCGCCCGCCACCCCAGAATGTGAGACAAATCCGTTACTGGCAGAAAACGATCACGTTATTAAAATCACAAATTCAAACTTCACAGTACGATAAAGAAAACGAGCCACTGCAACACAAAGCAAATGTGAACTATACAGCTGTACATCTACTGTTCAACTAACTGTGCTTATGGCGTGTCTTATAGACCAGTAATTTTTAAAATGTAAAATATTTGTAACTAATAAGAATTTCAAGTCTTTAACAACCTCGACAGTTTATCAATCTACAACCGTACCATAAAGAGTAGTGTGCTCTAGTAAATTACAAATATGTATACACAAAATACATCATAAACAAACGGCGTCTGAAAGGACAACAAAACAATATATACAGCCTAGAAGACATCACAACAATACATGAAGGCTCAGACATGTGCTGGCAATTATTAAATGCAAGTACACAAAAGCCCGGCTTATTTAGAAGGATGGCGGGAAAACTACTTCCTTCTCACATATATACCTTCTCTTTTTGCGATGCATACCCCCACCCCAAACGCTGGATCAATTCAATATGAACTCCCAACGCAGAAACGGTTTGCGCAGGAGCACATACATAGGTCATACCAGGAGTATATACATAATAACTATGAGCGTGACAAGTGTCACACTCTTGTGCTCAGACTGCACAAGACTTGCACAATAACGGCCTACAGAGTTGTGTACGACGCTTAATCGCACTAAGTTTACGTCTTAGAGCTCTGGAACACAAGAACTGTTATTAGTCTAAATATTGTTTTAAAGCATAGCCAAAATACTTACTTTGCTCACCATCCAGCAGCAAGCTAGTGTTATCTTGGCGCAACATAGGTCTCATCTGGAAGTAATAAATCTCGGCAAATGCGGGCAGCGCATGAATTTGTTAGAAGCGCCTGGCCTTTTTCTTAGGTCAGACTGTCAGGAGGTAGAAATGTCAGGTGGGGGTATGCATCGCAAAAAGAGAAGGTATATATGTGAGAAGGAAGTAGTTTTCCGCCATCCTTCTAAATAAGCCGGGCTTTTGTGTACTTGCATTTAATAATTGCCAGCACATGTCTGAGCCTTCATGTATTGTTGTGATGTCTTCTAGGCTGTATATATTGTTTTGTTGTCCTTTCAGACGCCGTTTGTTTATGATGTATTTTGTGTATACATATTTGTAATTTACTAGAGCACACTACTCTTTATGGTACGGTTGTAGATTGATAAACTGTCGAGGTTGTTAAAGACTTGAAATTCTTATTAGTTACAAATATTTTACATTTTTAAAATTACTGGTCTATAAGACACGCCATAAGCACAGTTAGTTGAAGATTATAGATGTACAGCCGTATAGTTCACATTTGCTTTGTGTTGCAGTGGCTCGTTTTCTTTATCGTACTGTGAAGTTTGAATTTGTGATTTTAATAACGTGATCGTTTTCTGCCAGTAACGGATTTGTCTCACATTCTGGGGTGGCGGGCGCCCCTCTTTAGGGTTCTTCCTCCGCTTTTTGCCCTTTTTTGGCATGCCTCTGCCCACTTCTTGGCAGTCGCCCGAAAGTGTCGATAGATTAACTAAGCTTTCTGAGTTTAAATTTTTCAAAGTTTTCTCAATTTCTAGTTAATTTATGGACCTATGAGCTCGTCCTAAGCTTAGAAACAGCGGTTGCTCGCATGTTTACCTTGAAAGTGTTAATTTTTCCACTAAAATGATGCATATGTAAATTTATACAATGGGCCTCTCTTTACCCCTATTTTATGTAATTCGACACCGCGCCCCGCCCACGTTCCCCTCCGAGAGAGTGAGAGAAGGGGAATGTGGGGTGTGGGCTCATCTTCAAAAACAATTTGTCAAGGTGCACTTGTCAGTAAGTTCTAGACCTATCTGTGTAGATTATATCCAGACCATGGTGATTCCAGAGGTGGCATTTTTCGTTTTCGTTGATAAGATCGAAAAACCGACTGAGCGGATGTAAAGATTGATAATAAAGTGTTGATCTTTATCAGAAATGGAACTGGTGAAAATGGAAATGCGTCACTTCTTAGCACGATAAAACTTTAGTACGAGCTGTGAGGTTAGTATGGATATTGCATGTTTATATTTATTATCAATGTCGTTTGTGTCAATGGCTTCGCTGTGTTTGCATGCTTGTAGCCGTGTGGTTTTGGATAGTTGTCATTGACATGCACTGCACAAACATAGGTAAAAGTACATAACGCACTGTTACTGTTCTGGAAACATTGATTGTTTCCTGCATGAAAAAGGTTTTAGGTTAGGTTTGCACTGTTTGGCGGAGAACATTTATGTACTAAGACTCTTCTTGGCATTATATATATATATATATATATATATATATATATATATATATATATATATATATATATATATGTGTATATGAAAGTACAGTGAAGAACAACAACAGTTTTCTAATTCTCATGTAGCGAGTCTTGTTGGCTTTTTAAGGTTTCAAAGTATGCTCCGTTTTTCTTGTCAAAGGAGGCTTAGCTCTGTTTTAAATTACTGAGTGACTGAATTTGGAAAACACTCATGCGAACGCTTTCATTGAAATGGAATAGAATTAGAGTACTATTATGCTTGCTGGTCTTGTAGATGCTAAATGTGTTTAGTACGCTTTAACAAAGCGAAACCTACTTACATTATGCAACTTGTCTGTACATTTTGTAATGTCTAACCGTATATACGCACATAGGGCACATGAAACGCTGTAGCTTTATAATATATTTCTGTCTAGCTCTTTGATTGTGTGTCTGCTGTATTTTGTTTACCTAAGAAGCTTACGATTGTCTGCGTGCGGAAGTATAGGTGTTCAAATTTTGTAATGTTATAGAATTACGTTGGTTAGGTATGTATAGTAGTTTTTTTGTTCTTTGGTTAGAACTACTGCATTTGGAAAATTTGAAAAACTTGCTCGGCTCAGATGCTTTTTTGTTTAATGGCGAATTAACTAGTTTCTGGCTCTCTGTATGGGTTTGAGTTTTGGTCGTGATGTATTTATTATGACGTAAGCAGTTTTTTTCTGTAATTGTAGATTTTAATCTTTTATCTAATAAAGTCTGTGTTTGCTTTGCTTTAATAAGGCCAAAGAGTAACTGATAGGGTAGTACTACATCGTTCCCTTTCCTAGTGCAAGTAGCCTGTCGTGAATGCTCGGCAGTTCAGTGCTAACATTGTTAACCGTTTGTTTATATGCTTTAGAACTAAAACACGCATCCGATTGGCTAATCACCCACCTTGTGTCAAATTTACGTGTGTACTATACCAGTTGATTAGGATTAGTAGGCATAGTAAACCCTACAAATATCAGCTTGTTTTGATGAGCGGTTAAAGAGTAAGGTCCATTTTTGTGATTTTGCCACGGCAGCAAAATGGCCAATTTTACTTTTTGAATTTATTCCACTGTATTGAAAGACATAGACGTGGTACGGTGCTACTTTTGGTCCTCAAATTGTTTTTAGACCTCTACTATGGCTATGCGAAAGGCGTTCTTCTCCATCTGTTATGTAGTTTCCGAAAACTGCAGTTTTAAGGTCACTGACCACACTAGTCGAGGGGAGCGCGAAGTAAGTTTATTCGAGCTAGAGAGCTTATTACTGCGAGGCGGGACGCAATTTTTTAATGTATCATTTTTAGGATCATAATAACCTGCTGGCTAGTGTTTGAGGCCGGCCGGGGTTTCACCGGCCGGCTGCCGGCCGGACGATCGCCGGCCGGCCCGGCCGCACCCATCGGCCGGCCGGCGGCCGGTGAGCCCGTAAGCCGGCCGGCAGCCGCAGTCGGCCGGCCGGCTACCGGCCTAGAGCAGTTTGCAGTGCAGTTATTATAACTGCTAAGACATTTATTTTCGGATATTATCTCACAAAAATAGCACAGCATAACATAAAAAATTAGCAAAACTAGATTTGGAGTCCATTTCAAGCTTAGTTGCTCTATTTTGTAAATTTCGGATTGGCGATTTGTATCCCAGCCGGCGGCCGGCCGGCCGGCCGGTCGGCCGTTAGCCGGCCGGCCTCACCGGCCGCCGGCCGGCCGGTCGGCCGGCAGGCCGGCGGCCGGCCGGCGAGCAAAAGTCGTCGGCCGGCGGCCGGCCAGCCGGCCGGCTGAAGCCGGCCGGCCTCAAACACCGCGCTGCTGGCCAAAAACACGAGCTAAATCCCAGACCCAGTTTAAGTTCGAAAAATCGCCGATTTTGGGCCAAAACAGCGATCAAGTCAAGTTTGGGCCGCCATAGCCGGATAATGGGAAAGATATTGAGCTAATATTTTCAGCACATAAACTACGTACCATAGACAGTGTTTTAGACCAATTTCAGCC